>CAIGQZ010033189.1:4741274-4762101 GCA_903798205.1 Danio tinwini
GCCTCATTACAAACATTCACATGTGTCTGTTGCCTCATTACAAACATCCACATGTGTCTGTTGTCTCATTACAAACATCCACATGTGTCTGTTCCCTTATTACAAACATTCACATGTGTCTGTTTCCTCAGTACAAACATACACATAAAAGTTATATACAATATACATGTTAAGTTAACTAAAGATAACAGTTAAACAGCCCTCATGCCCTTTTGGGGTTGCGCTGAATATACTTCATAATACATCTTTTTCAGAATTTTGCATTCTGATGAGCTGTAAACAGACAAGATTCTGTTGCAGTAATATACCCCAGATCTAATGCCTGTTCTTTTTTTTTTAAATAAGATTTCCAAAAAAAATTATAACAAGCTGTGTTAAACTCATATACAGTTGAAGTCAGAATTATTAGCCCCCCCCTGAATTATTAGTCCCCCTGTTTATTTTTTCCCTAATTTCTGTTTAACAGAGAGAAGTTTTTTTTCAACACATTTCTAAGCATAATAGTTTTATTAACTAATTTCTAATAGCCATGATGATAAAGAGCCCCTATTGTGGGTTTGTGAAATTGACCTTCCATGTAGTGTGTAACACAGCTCTAAGTGAAGTGAAATATCCAGCTAAAGCTTAATTCTGAAAGTGAACAGTTTTTAAAACTATTGATTCATCTAAAAAAGAGTCGACTCGTAGTGGTTTATATGAATCGTCTTGATAACGAGTCTTTATCCGTTTCAGCGTGACGTTGATACGAAACATAATGGTTGTGCGTGCAGACCCACAAAATTTAAACCTGCGGCCCGCCCACTAACACAGCAGCAAAGACAGACAGATCCTGAAGTCATGAGTCATGAAGACGCTGTGCTTACCTGGATATTATTGGAAGTGTGAGGGAAAGAAGTGCTTCAGCATCTACATGCTTACAATGAACTTTCAGTACACAGCTCATGGATTACTTTCTTCCTCTATTGAACAGTTCATTCCAGTGCATTCATGTGAGAGTATGTATGCTGTGGGAGCGAGTTCAACCTAAACAGTGAGAACAGTGCCTACTAGGGTCAAAGAATAGGATGGTCACATAATTTGGTGTAACGTGTGCAAAATAAGGACAAATTATTAGGTACAAGTCAAACAAAGGCACGCTGGACTTCGGGCTGGTGCACAGCACTGGAAAGGAGATAGGAGCCTGCAAAGATAGTAATTGTTGGGCAAAGCAGAGTACAGCTAAGCCCTGAGAACATAACATTTCACACAAAAGGTGCCACAGCAATGGTTGCAAATAGAAATGATCTACAGCTGAGAAGGGAGAAAAGCTGCAAAATGAAAGATAATTAATGAAATCAGACCTGGCCCATGACACATTTCATAAGTGTAAGTAAATAGCTGCCTCCTTGTCTTCTCTAGCTTGTACAGTATGTATTTAATTGTGTTGTTACTTGTAACCGCTTGCACTGTATCAGGTTAACTTTATATTCCCATATCTCGTCTAATGCCTAGTTGAGGACGCGACGCGTGCTGCTTTGTTTACAGATTTAAATAAATTTGTGGTGTTTAACTGCACTGTTTTTGGCGCTGAGGTGTCTGAATAACACTGTTGAGAACCGGGTACTGTTTACTGTGGTGTTAGTGAGTTTACTTTAAAGCATGTTTTGGTCGTCTGCTGCGATCGGATCTTATACCAATGTTGGCGACCTGGAGGCTTGATAAACCACACTGGGCATTTTACTGTCTCGCGCTGAACGCTGTCGACCAATCGCAACAGGCTGTCATCGGTCCAATCAGCACAGATTCGCTTCGCGCTAAGGAGGGGTTTGGGAACAAATGAATCGCTGAACCATTCATATGGGAGTTGCTGGGATAATTAGGTAAAAATAAATGCATATTATAAGACAATGAAAGTGTTTTTTGACCTTGCATGCATATCAGCCTGTTGTTGGTGACCCATAAAACCGAAATATGACCCTTTTTAATGTATAATAGGGGCTCTTTAATAATATTTGACTAGATATTTTTCAAGACACTTTTATACAGCTTAAAGTGACATTTAAAGGCTTAACTAGGTTAATTAGGTTAACTAGGCAGGTTTGAGTAATTAGGCAAGTTATTATATAACGATGGTTTGTTCTGTAGACTATCGAAAACATATATAGCTTAAAGAGGCTAATAATTTTGACCGTAAAATGGTTAAAAAAAATTAAAACTGCTTTTATTCTAGCTGAAATAAAACAAATAAGACTTTCTCCAGAAGAAAAAATATTATCAGACATACTGTGAAAATTTTTTTGCTCAGTTAAACATCATTTGGGAATATATTTAATTGGCCTGTTTTCACACTCATTATTTACATGATTACAAGGAAACAATAGTGTTAGAGGCTCATGGTATGTCATTGCCATCGACTGAACCTTTATTATTTGGATATATACCTAGTGTTGGAAATGTGTGGTTTCAGTCTCTATCCGGGTCACAGCACCAAAATTGTAGGAATTTTCAGAACCCAGGAGACTCGTTTCAGACTCTTGTAGACTTCTGTGAAGATACCTGTTTGATTGCAGAACAACCAACACATTCTCACTAAAGAATTCTGCTTGAAACGAGTTTACTGGTTTGGGATCTGAAATTTCCTACAATTTGGTGCTGTGACCCGGATAGAGACTAAAACCAAGAATTTCCAACACTAGGTATATTCTTTTTTTTTATTCTATGGCACCTTTAAGTGATGTAAACACACACAAAAGTAACATTTTTAATAGAAACGCACAACTGTATTTATCATATATTGGAAATTGGCAGACTTTTAGGAGCTTAATGGTCTACAAAAACAGCCAGCAATCAGGACTTGATGTTTGGTTATTCCTTTCACACTAGTTAATTCATGATTCCTGTGATCAAAGTTCTCACTTCATTTTGTTCTTTGCACGAAATTCTTTTTTTAAATAAGTGATTTTCAAGATTAGTAATTAAACTACATTCTGGAAACAGGGGGATTAGAGATGCAGTGCATGTTAGCTTAAAATAGAGTCAAAACACATGATTTTATTTCAAAAGTTAAACTATACAGCATAAATTAATGTTAAAATAACCTGCTTCTGTGATTCTATGCAACTTAGAAATTGCAATATATAACAACGTCTTAATAAAAAAAAAATACATAAAAATTAGAACCTGTAAACTATTTTATTTCAATGTTTGTAAGATGATTTCTCCTATAACAAATGACCATTTAGCACCGGAGACGAGCATGCGCCAGGAAACTATGGTCTTCTGGATCAGGTAGCTGCACTTCAGTGGGTTCAGGAGAACATCCACAGCTTTGGTGGAGATCCTGGATCAGTGACCGTCTTTGGAGAGTCTGCCGGAGGAGTCAGTGCGTCTTTACTTGTAAGGATTTAAACACCATGTCTAAACAAGTCAATTATGTTAATCATCTGATGGTTTTAAATAAATGTTTGTGTTTTCTCTACATTTCATTTTCTTTCTGTAGGTTCTTTCTCCGTTATCTGCCAACCTGTTTCATCGTGCAATCGCAGAGAGCGGTACGGCAGCAATGAACGCTATAATGAGCCCCTACCCACTGTCAACAGCCCAAGTAAATTCCATTAGGAAATATGAGGTTGCGAGTTTAATTGTGTGCAATTATGTGAAGTACTGATGTTTAACGCAAATGTACGTCTTTCTCTAGATTTTAGGAAACATGTCCGGCTGTGATATTTCCAGCACAAAGAAGATTGTTGACTGTGTTATGCAGATGACCGAAGAGGACATATTGAAGATTGCTAGGGTTTGCATTTCATTTTTTTTAGTTGATGATAATGACGCGGATTATTATGCCTATAAAGATTATTTATGCGTTCATCATTTACTCACTTCGCCACTTGCTCCAAACCAGTTATTTTAGTAAATGAAGACTAAATCTAAAACTGTTGGTCAAAAAACATTTTCGTTAACGGAAATAAAATTGGCCACAGCCATATCACCCTGCAACCCAAAGACCGGTTACTCACTGAAGCTAAGCAGGGCTAAGCCTGGTCAGTACCTGGATGGGAGACCACATGGGAAAACTAAGTTGCTGTTGAAAGTGGTGTTAGAGTGGCCAGCAGGGGGCGCTCAACCTGTGGTCTGTCCTAATGCCCCGGTAAAAGTGAAGGGGACACTACCCTGTCAGTGGGCGACGTCTTTCGAATGAGACGTTAAACTGAGGTCCTGACTCTCTGTGGTCATTAAAAAATCCCATGGCACTTCTTGTAAAGAGTAGGGGTGTAACCCCGGTGTCCTGGCCAAAGTCCCTCAATTGACACTTTCCCATCATGGCCTCCTAATCATCCCCATCCACCGAATTGGCTCCATCACTATCTCTTCACTCCACCAATAGCTGGTGTGTGGTGAGCGCACTGGCGCCGTTGTCCTGTGGCTGCCGTCGCATCATCCAAGTGGATGCTACACACTGGTGGTGGTGTGGACAGACTACCCTCATGATTGTGAAGTGCTTTGGGTGTATGGCCATACACAATAAATGCGCTATATAAATACACATTACATTACATTACATTACAAAATTGTACAAACTCTAAACGAAAATAACAAGAGTCACTGAAAAACTCAAATATAATAGTCAGTCAAGCACATGATTATATACAGAAACTGTTTCTTCATTTGCAAAAAAGTAAACTAGGCATGTTTAACTACATATTTTTAATATGAAGACATTTTTTGACATCTTTGCAAGTTTTACTTTTATTTGTTGCGTGTGTGTGGTTTTTGGATTCAGGGTTTGTTTAAATAATTATTTTGTTTTTATTAATATGTTAAAAGTGAACTTAAAGGGGGCCTATTATGCCCCAATAACATGATTTCTCTGATGTGCTTGGAGTGTGTATAGTTTCAGCTCATAATATTACATAATTTTTTTTTTTTTTTGAAACTGCCCCTTTTAGACTTCGGTTGTTCTGTTGACTGGCACTTTAAATTCAAATGAGATTGTGATCTTTTCAAAAGTGGGCAGAGCTACAAATGCCTATGTGTCAGCATAGTGGCAGATTCAAAACAGGACTAATGTCAGGAGAATGTCAATAAAAATTATATATATATATATACTTTATTAGGTACACCTGTCCAACTGCTTGCTAATGCAAATTTCTAATCAGCAAATCACATGGCAGCAACTCAATGCATTTAGGCATGTAGACATGGTCAAGACGATCTGCTGCAGTTCAAACCGAGCATCAGAATGGGGAAGAAAGGTGATTTAAGGGACTTTGAACGTGGCATGGTTGTTGGTGCCAGACGGGCTGGTCTGAGTATTTCAGAAACTGCTGATCTACTAGGATTTTCACACACAACTATCTCTAGGGTTTACAGAGAATGGTCTGAAAAAGAGAAAATGTTCAGTGAGCGCGGTTCTGTGGCACAAATGCCTTGTTGATGCCAGAGGTCAGAGGAGAATAGCCAGACTGAGGCAACATTAACTCTAATAACCTGTTAAACTCTGCTAAACCTGAACAATTGAAGCCCAAAACGGAAACAAAAATATATAAGAACTAAATAGAAATGTGTTCACAAAATAAAACTAAATTAAAAATAACCAAAGCATTAATTAAATGAACTAAAATAAAACTGAAATGTGCTGCAAATTTAAAAATACTATCGAAATTGAACTAATTTAAAACGTCAAACTTAATAACCTTGTTTCAATTGTATTACTTTCTTTATTCTGTCTCTCAAAGGAAGATATTTTGAGAAATATTGGTGTCTGAGTTTATGATAATTACCATTGACTTTCATTGTAGGGAAAAATACAGTTTGAATTATTCCTTTTAAATAATGTTTTTGCATATGTTATGCTCGTTTTACAGGAGCAAGTATTTCTTCGTTTTGGAGTGACCGTTGATGGCCAGTTCCTTCCGAAATCTGTGGATGAGCTTCTACAGTCTCAAGAGTTTAGCAAAGTGCCTCTGATGACTGGAGTTACTGACGATGATGGTGGTTTTACTCTACCTGATGTAATGAGAAAAGTTTATTATTTTTTAAATAAGGGCTGCACAATATATAATTTTAGCATCGATATCGCAATGTGCACCCACAATAGTCACCTCACATGATCTGCAATGTTGAATTGAGATTATATTTGACCAGGAGCCTTAATCATTGAAGATATTTATCATAATGGAGCAAAAGTTTAATCATTTACATTCATTTTTAAGGACTGTGACTGTACGAGTGTATCAAGAGAGTTTAAAGGGCACCTATTTTACCCCTTTTTTAAGATGCAATATTAATATAATTGTTCTTCTGAGTGTGCCAGTTTAGGTTCAGTACAAAACACAATTCAGATTTTTTTTTTATTATGTTGTGTTAAAAAGTGTCATTTTGGGGGCGTGTACACAGCTCGTTGTTTTAGGGGCATGTTGCTTCACATGAAAATTAGTTTCGATATCCCACCCAACTTAACAAGGGGGCGGAGCCAAGAGCTCCTCTCTTTGTACGGCAACAGACAGGCAGACTGAGAGAAGCAACATGAGTGAGAGGACCAGCATTCAGCATTCATTTATACATGTACAACTCGGACACAGACCAAGCAGCCAACTATGTGCTAGTTTAAAGCTCCGAGCTTGTAGCCTACACCGAGACTAATAACCAAGCACACTGAATTAACTTTGACTGAAGGGCATCACACACCGTATGCACCGCGACACGGAGTGCACATGACAGTTGAAAGTATCGCACACTTGCAGTGCCGGTATGTGTCACCTGATAGAAATTTATGTTTAGAATTCAGAAATGCATGCCGATGCGTGGCGCGATGCTGCGTGTCGCAGAGCGGTGCTTCTGGTGTACAACCTGCTTGTGGCTAAAACTAAAGGGCGTCATACACACACGATGCGCCGCTCAGAGCCATTTGAACAGTGTCCTGAGCAGGGCCAGCACGTCCATAGAGGCAACCTAGGCGGCAGAATAGTAAGCGAACCCCCCGGTCCTCACTTTCATCTGCGACAACGCGAAATGCATGGCGCTGCGCGTTGTTAGTTTGTTATTTCCAATGGAGGGACGCGCACGTGAGGCAACGCGCTCGCACTTTCCAGCTGCACCTAGTTAAGATGACAGGGAGCTTCTGTGACCGCGGGAAATGCAAACCATTGAAGTTTAAGGAAGACGCAATGAAAAGTACACATGTATGCAAACCCACTAAAACTCACAAACACTGGCGGCGAGGAGAGCGAAATTGTGGTGAATGTTGAGCCCAATGAGTCTTACATCTAAAAATAGAGCAAGGGTGTTTCTTTGGCGACATCGCTTTGACTCACACGCTGAAAATGGCGGACGTGAAACAACATACTGAGGATATGGTAATGCACACCTGTCAATCAATATTGGTGGGCGGGGGGACGCACTCCTACGTCAAGTTGCGGTCGATCTCAAAACCGCTCCAATTGGTCCACCGTTTTTATGTTGTTAAATAAAAAAAAGGACTGAGTGTGTTTATATCACCCCAATATGACACTCTATACACTATACCTACACATATGTCTGTCCAAACAGCTTGAAAAGTAGATTTTTCACCATAGGTGCCCTTTAAAGCATTCAGGCAAAAGAAATTGTATTACTTGTAACTTTAACAAAAATTATTTCATTTAATTGTTTACACAAATTGTATTCATATCACAATATATATAACACAGAAAAACATCGCAATGTCAGGTTTTTCCAATATCGTGCAGCCTTACTGTATGCAAATACAAATTCAAAGTCATTAATCAATTTTTTTTCTGTAGATCATGGCACCCCCAGGATGGAGAGATGGAATGACCAAAGATCAGATCGTGCAATTTTTGCCTTCATACAATTATGATGTAAGACAGAATCTGTTCTTAATCTGTTTAATTATCAGATTGTGATTAAGGACATTTATTTAGTTTATTTTTCTCTCATCAATTAATACTGAATGTATTTAAAGGGAATATTCCAGTTCCAGACATGTTTCAACCTTCAGAATACAATTGAAAATATATTTTAAAAAAAAACCTTAACAAATTAAATAATTTGTACTTCAAAGGCCAAGAAAGGTTATTCGGAACTGTTAGAAATAAATGATAATGGCAACCATTTTCAATTTCAGAGCTCTAAAATCGTCACCTTGGAATTATAAGGTTCTATCTGCGTTCTGAAGGATTGAGATATTGAGCTTTAAAGTTTTTGCATTCCATATAGCAAACAGTATGTGTTACATTTGATTTTTAAATAAAAAGTCTTAAAATGTAAACAACTTATAAAAAAAACATCCTATAATGTAAATAAATTGTCATTTAATAAGAATATGTCGATCACTCAATTTTGACAAAAATGTCAGACAGAACCTTATAATTCTAAGGTGACGAAATTACCATAATATCAACATAGAAGACAACAAATATTGCATTGCATGGTTCTGACATCAACGCCATGAAGCATGAAAAGTTCATTTAAAAAAATTATTATTAGTTTAGTTATTAGTTAGTTATTTAGTTATAGTATACTTATTCCTTCATGAAACTTTACCTCATTTAAATTGAAAATTTCATCTAAAGAGGGTTAACTAAATTCTTAGAGGATTAGAACAACCCAAGAATGAATTTAAAATGTTTGGCAATTCTTGGTGGTGGTATGACAGGGTTTGGTTCTAGGTCCTCTGGTTCTCTTAGTATGTTCATTATATGGGAATGAAAACATGAATATGGGAATGAAAACATTGCATATTGTAATTCATGTCTTGCTAACCTATATGCTGCTATACATTTGTTTTACTTCTGAACATCAAATCTTCATAAGCAGACTGATCGTTTACTAAATAAACAATGAAAGTCCAAGAAGTTGTTAGATTTAGCTGTATTTGGCTTAACCACTCCTGGCTGGCTCGCCAAATTGTTCGATTTTGCTGTATTTGGCTTAACCATTCTCAGATGGCTCGCCAATGTATTAGATGACTCTCATACATAAAATAAATAAACTGACCTTACAGAGAAAATAATTCTTAAGTATTAAAATACTTAATTAAAGGCAGTGAATAGTACAGTTTCTCAGCATCGATTTTAACCTGTCGGTCTTCAAGTAACTTAACTCAAATATTGTTTGTGAGACAGAACTTTATACTAGCTACAAACAAAACACTTTGTGTTTACTAAGTTCAACAGAACCATCTTATCAGATGTTTCAGCTGGTGTTTGACTTTTACCCATTGAGAATTTAGAATTACCTGTTTAGATCACAGCTATTAGTTTGTAGGGGTTTAGGCACAGGTCAACCCCAGCATACACAGAATTGACCACATCAGATTTCATTCAATGTAAATGCAACTGAACTAAAATAGTAATGTAAGAAGAGAACACCATTTATTCTAATTTCAGTCTTGCTAACATATATCCCGCTATATATTTGTTTTACTTCTGAACATCAAATCTTCATAAGCAGACTGATTGTTTATTATTAAACAACGGAAGTCCAAGTTGTTAGATTTAGCTGTATTTGGCTAAACCACTCCTGGCTGGCTCGCCAAATTGTTCGATTTTGCTGTATTTGGCTTAACCATTCTCACACATAAAATTAGTCAGCTGACCAAAGTTCTTCTGGAGAGAAGACTTTGTTAAAGGCAGTGAATAGTGCAGTTTCTCAGCATCGATGTTAACCCCTCGGTTGTCAAGTAACTCAACCCAAAATATTGTCTGTGAAACAGAACTTTATACTAGCTGCAAACAAAACATTCTGTGTTTACTAAGCTTAACAGGACCATCTTATCAGTTGATTGGCTTGTACCCATTAAGAACTCAAAAGGCTCACAGCTATCGTAAAAGGACCATTTAGATCACACCTATTAGTGTGTAAGGTTTGAGGCACAGGTCACCTCCAGCATACACAGAATTGACCACATCAGATTTCATTCAATGAAAATATAACTGAAATACACATAATCTTTCAAAGTTTTTGGAAATATTTAATATTTGAATAAATATTCAAATATTAATTGTAAATGATCGATATAGTGAGTTTAAAAAACTCTTATATTTTCTTATTGATATTTTTTAGCTTCAGGATCAAGGACTTGCTGAGATTGTTTTAAGAGAATATCTGGGCTTATCCACTGACAAGGTCGAAATCCGAGATGGTTTTCGAGAGATAATGGGGGACTTCTTTTTCAACCTCCCAGCTCGCAAATTAGCGAATTACCACAGAGGTGAAAGTTTACCCTGTTTATGCAATGATAAATGACAAACAATTATACCTGTTTATTTATCAAATAATTTTTCCCTTAATAGATACTGGTGCACCAGTGTACATGTATGAATTCCAACATCCTGCTTATATATTTCAAAACAAAAGACCCAGCTTTGTTGGATGTGACCACGGGGATGAACTTTTATTTGTTTTTGGTTATTGTTTTGGAAATGGACATATAAAGGTGGAAGGTACAGTATAAATTACCTTAAGGAATGGTTTGTTATTAATATGTTTTATAATGTCATACTGCAATCTTAATGCTTTCTATTGGTAATATTCAGGAAATACTGTCAAACTATTAAGGAATTGATTACACTTTTAAGCTTCCTAACGCCACATCTTCTCGTTTTTACCTCATATTGCAGGTGAACTTTCAAAAGAAGAACATGAACTTTGTAAAACTACCATGGCTTACTGGGGAAACTTTGCTCGCACTGGGTAAATGATGGAATTAGTAATATTACAGTTACTATTAGTTATAGTAACTGTAATATTAGTTAGTTTCTTATAGGTTAAGGGGGAAAAATGTAGATCTATATACATATTGTTCTATATACAAATTATGTCATACATAATTAATTTTAGCTAACCAAGATAAAGTAAATAAAGTGTAAAATTTCACTTTTTATATAGTATATGTCTGTTTCCCATGGCTTTAGAGGAACCAAAATGTATTATTTTAAATATAACACACACAAGTTGGTATTGGTGGTTTATGAGGACTCTCCATAAGCATAATGTGTTTTATACTGTAAAAATAACTTATTATATTGACCTTCGCCTAAACCTAACTCTCACTGGAAACTTGTGGCAAATTTTGAAGGTCAAGACACCATTAAGTATATTTTAAACATTTTGAATTACAAGGACACAATACATGTCCTCGTAAACCCCCTTAATGTTGTAATAACTAGGTCACACCCATGTTATTATGCACATTTTTGTTCTTGTAAACTACACAAATCAGGGCACACACTATTCCAAATGACAGTTTCACATTATAATGTCTGTCTTGTTTTTCATCGATGGAAGGAATCCGAATGGTCCAGGCCTCGTAGAGTGGCCGAAATATGGAGCTGAAGCAGAGTATCTCGGTATTGGACTGGAACAGAAATCCAGCAAAAACTTTAAGGGAAATCACTTTCATTTCATGACCGAAAAGCTCCCGCAGATCATAAAAGAGTGGAAGGAAGGCAAGTGATCAGTTTTAGAATTGATGTAAAATAAAAACACCAATTTAATGCTCTTATTTTTGCATTGACTTCACATGTAAATCTCTCGTGCTTTGTCCGCATCTGCTTACTGCACAGGCTGCAAAAGGATTGTGAGGGCACAGGTGCGACGAGAGACACTCAAATACATCACGTGCGCTGCATATGCAACGTCTATAAGTCATTTAAAACAATTAATGGCAAACTGAAATAAATGTATATTGATGATATGGTTTGGAATTGGATGTTTTATGAGATTATTTACATTTTTTGCAATTATTTATAATTTTAATTAAATTATATTGCAAAAATTTGACTTTTTTTTGTTGATTTTGCGTTGGATTCAGCGTTCGCACAATTGCGGAAAACTAGGAGGTCTGTCAATGGCTCTAGACCAACCACAACAGACTGACCAATCAGAGAAGGAGTTAGGAGAAAATGGATTGTTGAAAGAACTGTTTTAGGCACTGTGTGAAAGGGCTAATTCTTTAATATATGTATGTATGTATGTATGTATGAAAAAATAGCTTCTTGCTGTGAGGCGACAGTGCTAACAACTGAGTCACCATGTTGCTTTAAGTTGAGTTACATTTGTTTATTTATTTATTTTGTATCTTTTTTTCAGGACCTGTAGTGAAAACACAATTAGGATCTCTGAGAGGTGCCTACCTGACTGCGAAGGGCAAGGACACAATCGTCAATAGTTATCTAGGTGTGCCGTTTGCCAAGCCGCCTGTAGGACCCTTGAGACTGGCTCGACCACAGCCTGCAGAGAAATGGCAAGGAGTCAGAGATGCCACCAAACAGCCGCGGATGTAAGATAAGGCACACGACCATATTTCAACTCAGAGCTTTTTGTTCAATCGTTTCCCCTATCTAAAGCTAGCACGGTTTCTTCAGGTGTCTCCAGGAAAGGCAATTCAGTGTGACTGAACTGAAGTTTCTATCGATGGATGTGGAGGTTCCTGAGGTCTCGGAGGACTGCCTGTATCTCAACATCTACACCCCAGTCAAACCCGGACAAGAAGACAAGATGTTACCAGTAAATTCAAGGTTTTTTTTTGGTTGTGAATTCAGTGTCCTCATGGAATAAGGCTTGACATTGTTTTCCTTTGTGCGTACCAGGTCATGGTTTGGATTCATGGTGGAGGACTTTCTCTTGGATCGGCTTCAGTGTATGACGGCTCTGTTTTGGCAGCATATCAGGATGTGGTCGTGGTGCTCATTCAGTACAGATTGGGTCTTCTGGGGTTCTTAAGGTAGGTTAAAGACTAGAGAAACAGGGATGTCAAACTTGTTTTCACTGAGGGCCACTTTAGCATTATGGCTGCTCTCATAATGGGGGAGGGGTTATACCCAGGGGCGGACTGGCCATAGGGAGCACCAGGATATTTCCCTGTGACCTGATGATCATTTTGGCCAGCCACCGTGAATCTGGCCTGCCCCTTCTCAACCCTTCATTCCCCACCTTCCGGCTGTTCACTTACTGATCACCCACCCACAAATTTAAACCCCCCCCAACCCTTCACTTACTCACCTCAAACACCCCCCACCCCAATTTTTCACTTACCAATCGTCACGCCTCCCTATCCCAGCTCTTAACTTACCTATTACCCTGAAACCCCACTGAAATTTGCCACTTGATGATTGCTACAGCAGCCTGAGGTTCAGTAACTGTACCGGCCAAAAAATCTTTCGCAGTCCGCTTCTGGTTATGCCAGTAAGACTGTATAAATAATACAGGGCTTTATTCTGCAAAAACAACCATCCTGCATGTACTTTATCCCACTTTTTACATGGCTACTTGCCACAAAATATAAAAATACCAGTAAAACATTGTTGTGAGCCGTGTAAGCTGACAAAAAGGAAAACATCTGATGGAGTATAGACTAAAGGCTGATTTATACTTCTGCGTCAAGCACACACGTATGGTCCGGCGCAGCCTTCACATGGTCGCATAGCCCTCACCATAGCTGACGCGCACCTCTCAAAAAAATTTAACTATATGTCGCAACGACGCATAGCGCAAGATCTGTGATTGTTCGTCTTGGTAGCTGTGATGAGTGTGGGCAGTGCTGAGAGCCGCGAGCCCCTGATTGAGTGAGTGTTTACAAGTGTCGAGTCCTGTAATGGAGCTCCATATGGAAACTTTTGTTTTGTGTTTACCTTATGATTAACATTTTTGCACGCCCGCCGGTCCCCGCCTCTAAATAAGCGAGATTTAGCTACTTGTAGTGTTCAGACAACACAAAACACCCGCAAAAAAACTCGACACAGAGGAAGAAGTTGAAAATGTGTACTGTTGGTGTGCCTTCATGAACAGGGTTGGGAAACACTGCACTAACCTGCACATTATTCAGTCACAAGATTGCGGCAAACAGTCAAAAACGTAAAGCTGACAGAAAAGAATGTGATTGAACGATGTGATTGACCTACGTATTTACGGTGGCGCCATAAAGTCAAAAACATTTTAAAACAGTGGCGTGACAGACAAGCAGATACATATAAATGTGGATGTAAGTATATGGATGTGAACTTTTTCACTGATGATCAAGGTGATTAGAAGTTCCCAGATAAGCCTGCGTTATTTAGCAGTTGTTATCTTGGAATAACATACTTTGAATGTCGCAACTGATCAATTAGAAGCGAGTATTCCAGACAGCGTGTAACAATTCTCCTTAACATATTGTTAAATTGTTAAATTTAACTTATTAAAATAACATATAAATGCATGTTTTTGCATATCGTTGTTGGTTTTGTGATCTAAAATTAATACAAATGTAAATGTTACAATAAAGGTATTGTAGGGCTAAAATCAATAATTAGATTTCTTCACAAAATGGTGAAAAATGTAAACGTTTATTGGGAAATGGGCGTTTTATTTATCATTTTGCTACATCACTCGTGTACTCAATTTAAAGGGTCACGAAACCCCCCTGTCTCAGCAGGGTGTTTTCACACCTCTAGTTTGCAAAAAGTCAGGAAAGAGGGCGTGTCCAGCTCTGAGAGTGTGGGAGTGTCGGGGGAGGGAAAAAGGGAAGGCTTTGCAAAGAAGGGAGTTTCCATTTGGGCACGCGCTGAGTTTCACAGGCAAAACAAACACACAGACGGAGGGGAGAAAGACAGTGACTGTGCTTACATGGACATCATCGAATTATTTGCCAAATTATTAATTTGTCGACCTTAACTGCAGTTTGGCACTTTCACTGTTTATTCAGGAACATTTCCTGCATGTTCATCGTGACAAACGAGAGGAACTGATGGAAAGTGGAGTTTTAATGTTTGATACCGCACGGCGAATGAGAGAAAAAAACCCTCTTCATTTCTCTGTAACTTTAATGCACTCTGTAGGTTGCGCGAGAAAGCCGTGTGTATAGACTATCCTGTCACAAAATACATATTTACACTCGGACAGCAGCATTTACAGGGGATCTTTCATTCTATAATATTGTACTATAACATTGCAGTGATATTAACATATTGTAAACGTAGTAACTAAATAATTTTGACTGAGGTATGTCTTTAAACACTGAAAGAGCACTGCAGACAATACAAACTAACTTTGCCATCTGAATGAACTAACAAAGGGCACTGTTCTCACACTTACCAAACCTGTAGACACAGGACAATCAAACTGGAGCTGTGTCTTTTTTAAAGAGAGACTAGTGGTAAATCCGGATTTCATCATTTCCAGATGCGAAAAGCTTTCGTGTACAAATGTTCCTTACAAACGCATTTCTGTCGCGTGCACTGTAGTCCACACGTGAGTCCAACTGCGCTCTCATAGTGGGGAAACGAAAACAAAACCTTCATTGCAGCATAATAATAAACACAGCGCAATAAAAATGCAACACTGACGACCCATGTCTCCAAATTCTCGCTCTTTCACTTATTTTGGCAACACAGCGTGGCGTCGCTCTGCTGTCTGAACACTGGTAAAACGAAGTCTGGTAGCTGGTAGCTGATGATAGCTGGTCTTCGAAGCTATCATGCATATTAATAAAGTTGCACACAATAGAGCGCGCTGATTGGTTTTAATCAAATCTTTCTCATGAATTAATGTCACACCCTCAGATACGTCACAATGTTCTTGAAGGTACAGACAGCCACTCTCCACTCTGAAATACACGCAAGTATCTCATGGCCATGACCCAGCTTCAAAAATTTGTTTCAAACCGGAAGAACGAATTTGCTCAAAATAAAACAACCTATTGCTTCAAAAACAACCAATTTTCACTTTTTAGTGCAATATATGTGTCCTAATAGAGTTTCAAGAGTTCACACTTAGCTGATGATTGATTATAAGCAAGTTTGGCATGCTGTCCCGGGAGAGAGCCCTGAGCTCAAAAGGTCCTTGAGCCCTGGGCTCCCTCCCGTTTGCAGGGCGAGAGGGCAGCTTTGAGCTCGGGTAGATCTCGAGAACTCCCCCCTTTAGTAAGAGTTGATGAAGAAAATAATTGCTACAGAGAGATATGCTGATGGATAAAAGTTTGACTAGTGCTAAATTTAGATTGTTCAATTAACTTGTAGTGCATATTTTTGGAACGTGGGAGGAAACCGGAGAACCCGGGGGAAACCCACGCAAGCATGGGAAGAACATGCTAACTTCACACAGAAACGACAGCCAGTCTGTTAAAGGACTTGAACCAGTGATGTTCTTGCTGTGAGGCTGTAGTGCTAGTCACTGGGCCACCGTGCCGCCCTATGAAAGGAAAAGAGGAGGAGTAGGGGTGGAAGGGGGAATTCTTCAAACGAAGATGACTGTAGTAAGAAACCCTGGCTCTTTATAGTGGGTTAGAAATCGTCTGATTGGTTGGTCATACATGGTTAATGCATGACCAGCCGTGTTCAATCATAATCACGTGATCCTCTCGAAATTAGTTTATAAATAAACTTCACTTATAGCAGCGTGGGACACATATATGACTGTCAACAGCTCAAACAGTTTTGGTGTTTCATGACCCCTTTAAGCTCTATTTTGTTCTTTATTTTTACTGATTATTTTATTTATAATTTTTATTTAAATTTTATTAATAAATAGTATTTTCTATTTGAAGCACCGGAGATGAGCATGCGCCAGGAAACTATGGTCTTCTGGATCAAGTAGCTGCGCTTCAGTGGGTTCAGGAGAACATCCACAGCTTCGGTGGAGATCCTGGATCAGTGACCATCTTTGGAGAGTCTGCCGGAGGAATCAGTGTATCCACGCTGGTATGTGTTTTAATTTATATCTTAATTAGTCTAAATCATTAATTAAGAATCATTGATTCATGTTCAAAATCATCATGTCTTCAAGATTCTTTCCCCACTGGCGTCTGGACTGTTTCATCGTGCCATTGCTGAAAGTGGAACTGCCTTCTGGGATGGTTTAGTCATGACTGATCCTTTACAGAAAGCTCAGGTACATATATATTTTAATATTTGTGTATTTCCATCATGTTGTTATTTAAATTAAGGTCTCGTGTTGATTTTTATTTTAGGCTGCAGCCAAACAATGCAACTGTGACGGCGGCAGTTCAGCAAAGATTGTTGACTGCATCATGAACTGGTCTGAAGAGGAGGCTCTGGAATGTTCCGTGAAGGTTTGAAATATTTGTTAAAGTCCGCATGAACCTGAAGCTGCGACCATTTTTTTTTTCCGTATTGTGATCCAGTTACTAGAGAAACAGAATATTAAATAAACAGACAGTGGGCGTGGCTTGTTTTTTCTACTGCAATCTGATTGGACGTAGTAAAGTAGCCATTTCATTCAGGAAGATTAGGAAAGGGGTTTTAGAAGAGTTATTACAAGCTAACAGACACCTCCTCCTAACCATTTCTATTTGTTGACAGTTGGAGGGGCGTGGTTACGTATGTTAGCCACACCCAATACCTCAGACAGACATAATCAAAGAATTTAACTGAAAACAAACAGGAAGTGCATTTTCAGATTTTAGATTCAGTTTACAAGGGCAAACATTTTTTTATGACATGCACAGATGTATTGTTCACCACAAAACTAGCAATGTGAGCTAACAAAATCAATATGGTTAGTTTTGATTTCATTTGTACTTTAAAAATAAGACGTAGTGTAAAGCAATGGGACATCATCGTTTAATATGTATCAAGTAAGGGGTAATTGACAGGTCGCCGTGCATTATAGTACTTTAAATGCAGAGGCAAAGAAACGACCAATTTAAAACCTTTAAATTGTTGATTATCCTGCTTATATTGTGGTGATTTTCAAGTTATAGACAAGTTCAAATTTATTTTTTGGAGTATTATTGACCGAATTTTTGTGAGTTATGACATGTTGGATCTCGTAGGTCCCCTCTTAGAATCAGTCAGAGAAGAGTTCACATGAGAGAGATCATGTGTGTGCATGTTAATGACACGGGCATATCTAATAGCTCATAGTAACCTGTTATAGCTACCTCTTCGCAAGTAATTTTGAGCATATTTGCGAGCTGGTTGAATGCATTTGGGAGTCAGCTCCTGGTGAAGCACATGTCACTAGCCATGTTTCCATCCAAAAATATGAATCTATGCGCAAAACTTGAATATCGCATAAAACTTTAGCAAATAAAGTAACTTTTTCATCCAACGAGTCCAAGAGAACAAAGTCGTCACTTCCTGATAAACTGGCGCCAGATAGCAAAAGATAAATGGTAGTTGCTGCTTTAGGAGAAGGCCTTTTTATTTAAACAAACTTCTATTTATTTAATCTATATTATTTATTTAATTGAATTTTATCAGATCAACAACAAATTTCAGAAGTGTTATTTAATGACTTTGGCGAGTTTTTGCTGAAGGGCGTGTCTGTGAGCGGCCTTACAATCTTCCACAACTCGCAAAGAAACAGGAAGTTGTTATAACTCGGGCATGCACTGTCCGATCTGCTTCGAAATTCTGTCCTGACTTGAATACATTTATATGCCAATACTTCGTTACTAAGACCACCGGGCAGCGAGGAGCCTGAGTGCGAGGTCCCTTTTATTGGACCATTAATTTGTTATAATGCGGTAAATTACGTTATGTTTCTCGTTACTTGTTTTCATGAGAGATTTATTTAGACATTTCCAGTTGGTAAAGTCTTAATTGTAACTGTATAAGTAAAATATATGAATATATAGGCTGATATAGTGCAAAAATTTAGAGTCAACTTACAAGTTCTAGATATCGAATAGTTTATCTAAAGTAAATGTGATGTTACATGACATTGTTTACATTTTGTTGATGTCTTTCCATGGGTAAAACACTGATTGGGTGGATACATGAGATGTTTTTTTTGTGCTATCAGGGTTTCTGCAGGGTCTTAAAAAGTCTAAAATGTAAAAATCGAAATTTAAGGCCTTAAAAAGTCTTAAATTCGCTGTTCTAGGTCTTAAATATTTTTGCACAGGTCTTATTTTTCCGATGTCCATGTAATGCTACATCTAAAGCTCATTTGAATTCTTTTTTGTTGCTGTTGCTTTGTTTTTGTGGTGTTGTAGTCCTTTACTTCACTAGTCCTATTGTAATTTACGGTATTACAACTACAAATTAGACAAGCTTGCAATAGCCAATCATCTTTCTGTTATTGGGCCTAGTGTGCATGGCGAATGTGATGTCATCGCTGTGTTTGCAGAGGTTCGCTTTTGGTGGGCGCGACATGATTTCGGCTGGCAGAGTGAACAGATATCGGGTGAACAGTTTGGAGCTGTGTTTGATATGAGTTGAATATGAATCGCTTTGAAGAGATTTTGTCTGAAACAGGTATAACTGTACAGACAACTTTGTGATCCGTCCATGCATGATCATCATAGAGATAACCAGATGACCAATAATTCTTGGCTAGAAATTGCAACAGCAGTGGGAAAGGAGGAAAGTTTGGAAAAACCTGAGGGATAAGTTTGTTAAAAAATAAAATAAAAATGCCATGGCAAAAGTGGAGACCTGTGTGGTTAATAGCTACAAACTAAAATTAAGTGACAAATTATGTCTTTGATAACTGGTAAAGAATATATGAACCTATCAGTTTACAATATACCGATGCCCAAATTCTGGGCTTCATTGGTGATAATGGTCAGGAATGTTGGACCATTATTGCCTTTTTAGCCTTTATAGGAGAGAAACTAGCCAGACAGTAATGTGTGTATTGTTGAGTGGGCAAAATAAAAAAAATCTGTATTTTTAGTAATTTTGTTTTGCTTTTATTCTTACCATAATAAAAAATATAATTGTAGAGCAAGCCATTTTCTCTTGTCATTGATATTTAACTTTAATAGGTAGAACTGTCTGAGATATGAACAAAAGCAAGTGATGCATCAAAGTTTGATTTAAAAAATCTTGAATGGTTATAAAAATCTTTATAATCATTATAATTAATTATAAAAATAATAAAAAATAACTAATTTAAAAATCTTAAATGATATTAATGATATGGCGAAGTTCCCGAAACTTTCTACTTCTCTGTTTATACGTCAGACTTTACGGTGGGTTTCTTTTGACTGCCCGCTGTCGTTTTAAAGAATATCACAATGGCGAAGGTGGAGGTGTGCGCACAGTCAGCGGAGGTGTGCGATGCGGCACCAGCGAAAGTATAAATCAGCCTTAAGATGTTTTTTTTTTGTAGTTCAGTGGTGCATCTAACCTGTTTCTAGTACAGTTCAGTTAAAATAAGTTTATTTTGCCACTAATTTTGTGATTTTGCATTTTCTCTCGCGTGTTTTTGATATTGTGATATAGGTCTTAAATTTAATACTTAATGGTCTTAAAAAGGTCTTAAAAAGTCTTAAATTTGACATTACGATATCTGCAGAAACCCTGACTATAACTATTATTAAAGAAGAAGCGATGATCTCGGTCATAAATTTCTATCAAAAGTAACAAAATACTATGTTTATTGCTGTTATTGGACCAGATGTGCACTATTTGTCTAGTGAAGTTTACTTAAGATGCTCAGCACGAATACATGTACTATTTCTATATTTCCTGTGATTGATGTTAGCCGTTGTGTAAACGTTTGCATTGTGTTTGCAGTTCCAGATGATGCACTTCTCCGTTGCTGTAGATTCTTATTTCCTTCCCAAACCCATTGAGGAGATTGTTGAGAAACAAGAGTTCAGTAAAGTTCCTCTCATCAATGGCATTAACAATGACGAGTTCGGCTTCTTGTTGACCGAAGTGAGTATATTGCATTCTTAAAATGCATTCATGTCCAAAGAAATGGATACTAGTATTATTTTAAAGACTTTTAATTAATTAAAACAATGATTTTAATCTATTTTTTTACTAAATTGAAGAGCCAAATTTATTATATTATATTATATTATATTATATTATATTATATTATATTATATTATATTATATTATATTATATTATATTATATTATATTATATTATATTATATTATATTA
>CAIGQZ010033189.1:4767637-4782184 GCA_903798205.1 Danio tinwini
TTTTTTTCTCCTATAATATTTTTTCTTCTGGAAAAAGTTTTATTTGGTTTATTTCGGCTAGAATAAAAGTAGTTAAAGTTTTAGAAACCATTTTAAAGTCAATATTATTAGCTCCAATCAAATATATATAAACCGAAATTTATAAAATAAAATAGAAATGAATAATTTAACATTTTCAAGTACCCTTTTTAAATGTGAGTTTTAAAATAAATTATAATGAAATATAATTAAGCCCAATACATTTGTAGTATAATTTTACATCTTCATGCTAACTCATTATTCTTGTGTTCACATCATATCTCTTAGCTCCTCAATCATTTTGACTTGAGTTTTGACTGAAGTGTAACAACTGTGTTTTAACTGTAGGCACAGGAGCTCCAGTATATCTGTATGAGCTCCAGCATCCACCCAGCGTCATCCAGAAGAAGAGGCCCAGTTTCGTCGGTGTGGACCATGCTGATGACCTCTACTTCGTCCAGGGCACCTGCTTCGCTAAAGCCCATCTCAGAATCAGCGGTAAACCTCACCATCACAAACACACAAGACACTGCAGGGGAACAGGGAAATTAACTAATATTTGTCACCATTATTGTTCGATGACATAAATTGTACTAAAATATGAAGACTGGGAGGGACATAAAGTAGCCCCTCCCCCTTTAAAAAGCAGCCAATAGCCAAAACAGCTAATAGCGTTTTGTTTTTGTCATCGCTCTGCTTGTAAGAGTGACTAAACTTAGGCACATTTTACAATAGTGTCTTGAAGGGGGCGGGGCATGTCAGATACTATTTGATTGAAATTTGACTATTTAAAATTTGATTGGTCGGAAGATTTGAGAAGCGGCAAACTGCAAGCTGTGTATAGCTATATCTTCTGAATGCAAATTTGGTTACATTTTGATATCCGTAAAACTTACTTAAAGATAATTGCATCTTAAAAATATTTTGAATTCACGTGACTAAGAATTTTAAGAGTTTTCAAAATTATTTCATTTTGACACAAGACATGAGAGTTTTTAGTGAGGGAATTTGGGTAATCTAATTTTATCACTCCACAATTCATAAAATTCTGCTTATAATTGATTTGCAGACACAAACTTTATTATAAAGAATGAAAAATAAACTGGTTTGTAATTTGAACTGAAATATGAAGACAGGGTGGGACATATAGTAGCCCCTCCCTCTTTAAAAAAAATTTAAACAGCCAATACCGTTTTGTTTTTGTAACAGCTCTGCCAGTGAGAGTGGTTGAACTTAAGTGCATTTCGCAATAGTGTATTGAAGGGGGCGGGGCATGTCAGAAACTAGACAGAATTTGATTGGTCAGAGGATTTGAAAAGTGGCAAACTGCAAGCTGGGGATATTTATATCTTCTAAAGAGAAAATTTGGTTACATTTTGATATCCTTAAGACTTACTTAAAGATACTAACAGCTAAAAAAAACGTTATTTTGAATTCACGGCAACTTTAAGAATTTTCAAAATTGTTTCGTTTTGACATGGTGGAGTCGAAGAGTCACTTTTACTGATTTGTGGAATCTCTTTTTATCAATCCATAATTCATAAAATACTGCGTACAATTTAGGATTTCCAGACACAAAAATGATAATTAAAAATAAACTTTTGATGATGTAATTTGAACTGAAATATAAAGACAGGGCAGGACATATAGTAGCCGCTTCCTCTTAAAAAAAAATTAAACAGCCAATACCGTTTTGCTTTTGTCATCGCTATGCCAGTGAGATTGGTTGAACTTAAGTGCATTTCGCAATCGTGTATTGAAGGAGGCGGGTCATGTCAGAAACTAGACAGAATTTGATTGGTCGGAAGATTTGAAAAGTGGCAAACTGCAAGCTGGGGATATTTATATCTTCTAAACGCATATTTGGTTACATTTTGATATCCTTAAGACTTATTTACTGATACTAAAAGCTAAAAAATGTCACTTTGTCAAAAACATTTGAAAAAGTTTACCGTAATTCAGATTCGAAGAGTTGGTTTTTACTGAGGGGAATTTAGGGAATCTCTTTTTAACACTTTATAATTTAGAAAACACTGCTTATTAGAATGAAAAAAATTATGGAAAATGTGTTTTGGATGTTTTCTTTACATTAGACTGAAAAAAAAAATCCAAATTCGACCAGAAATGAACCGCGACTGATCATTGAATGTTTGTATCTCTTCAGCTCCTTTCACAGAAGAAGAAAACGAGCTCTGCAGGACAGTGATGGCCTACTGGGGGAACTTTGCACGCACTGGGTAAAATATTCCTTTATTTTTTTGTCACTATGAGTAGATTATAGGCCTGATATGATGAACTGAGAAAATTAGCATGACACCATAATCTCATAAGCTCTCATAGAAAAGTTGAGTGACTCTACTGACAAATCACAAATAAAGTAAAAACATTGAATAAAAATAACCAAGTTATCTGTATATAAGGATAGCTTTGTCTTCTGGCAATCCAGATGAACTCAAGTGGAGAATATTGTCCTCAATTTTGTAATCACAATTTTAAGTTGATGTAAACTTCCAATACATTGTGTCTTCTCACAGCTGCAAGTTTATATTTTGCAATTCTGGCTTTATTTCTTACAATTGTCAGTTTATCGGATTTCACAATTCTGAGTCGAGTTTTTAGTTATAAAAACGTAAAGCACTCCATGACCGCCATTTTGTTGACTTTAGACCAGGATCACACTGAACGAAGTGCCTGCAGTTGAAAAAAATAAAATAAGGGAAGGGAATAAGGGAGTTTGTCCATCAAGGATGTTTTTTTGTTTGTTTTTTGCAAGCTAAGCACTTTTTTTTCTTTCTATCATTGTCAATGGTAATGTCATACTTTTTAAACACCAACAGCATTCGAGTTCACACTAAATGCATTTCTTTGTCTATTTAAAACGACTTTCTATTGGCAGCGAGCATTCTATGTCCTTTTTATGCACCCGTGGGCACCTCATGTTGTTACAGTAGAAAAAAAAAGCCTGATGTCTTGCGCTCCGGCATGAACACCATACAGTGGTTGTCTATCAACAACCACAGCGTATTACTCTATTTTAAAGTCAACAAAAAGCACAATGATGCGTCTCACATTTGTAGAACTGAAATCTGTGATCAGCACTGCAGTTTTTATGTTGCTAGGCAATCACTGTATTAATGGTCTTGGTGCTGGAGTGCGTGACATTGGGTGCTTTTTCTGCATAGGTTTGACTTTTTTCAACTACAGGCGCTCTGAGTGAATTATCAAAAAAACGTGAGGCACAGCAGGCAGTAAGAATTATTAAACAATTTAATAAAGGTGCCTTTTACAAAAAAAATGCATTTGGTATAATCGGAGCATTAGGGGTCATTCAAACTGCATACATATTTCCATTCCAATGCACTGCTTTTTAATTGTTTTTATATGTACAGTTGCAAGAATTATTGAACCCCCTTTGAATTTTTTTTTCTTTTTTAAATATTTTCCAAATGATGTTTAACAGAACAAGGAAATTTTTACAGTATGTCTGATAATATTTTTTTCTTCTGGAGAAAGTCTTATTTGTTTTATTTTGGCTAGAATAAAAGCAGTTTTTAATTTTTAAAACACATTTTAAGGTCAAAATTATTAACCCCTTTAAGCTATTTATTTTTTCCATAGTTTACAGAACAAACCATCATTATACAATAACTTGCCTAATTAACCTAATTAAGCCTTTAAAAGTCACTTTAAGCTGTATAGAAGTGCTTTGAAAAATATATAGTCAAATTTTTTTACTGTCATCATGTCAAAGATAAAATAAATCAGTTATTAGAGATGAGTTATTAAAACTATTATGTTTAGAAATGTGTTGAAAAAAATCTTCTCTCCGTTAAACAGAAATTGGGGAAAAAAATAAACAGGGGGGCTAATAAATCAGGGGGTTGAATAATTCTGATTGCAACTGTAAGTATGCTTGCTAGACATGAATAACCATTACACTTGAGTCTTTTGTAGTTTCATACCGGAGTGGAATATTTTTAAGATGCCGTGTAAACCTTTACATGCAGCGCCGCTCATTAATATCAGTTCCAAACCAATCAAAAGAACTTGTAGGTGGTGTAAGCGTTGTGAGCTTCTGTTTACTATAGCAATTTGCAATGACAACAGTTTAATTTGACGGCAACATGGAATAAAAAAAAGCATTTTGAGCAATGGATCTTACATTTTAAAACGCATGCACATCCCGTGTGAATTGCCTCTTAGATTTAAAGACAAAATTTGAACGAGAAAGAGACATCCCACATATAAATCTAAGAAAAAAAATCTGAATTTTGAGAAATAGGAGTTATAACTTTTTAAAAATCTAATCAAGGGGAAAAAATGCATTTGAGAGATATAAATTGCACAATTCCAACTTGTCCTTTTAAAAGATGGCATACTCTTTAATTCTGAGTTAATATCTCAGCAAAAAAAAAAAAGGATTTTGAGTTTTTTCTATCTTGCAAATGTCAAATTATGACTGCTGCAATTGCAATTTTATACTTTTTTTATAACGTAATTGTGAAATACAAAAAAATTGCAATATTTTAGAAGAAATTCAGAATTGTGAGATGTCAACTAGCATTTTGAGTTTATAACTTGCAGTTGTGTGAAAACTCAAGTTTCTGAGATTAGACTATCAAGTGTGAAATGTTTTAAATGGGAAAGTTCACCCCAAAATGTAAACGTCCTCACCATTTACTCATATTCAAGTGCTTTTATGAGTTTCTTTCTTCTGTTGAACACAAAACAAGACATTCTGAACAATGTTAGAGAGAAGCAGAAACTGGCATCCATAGCAGGAACAACAAACAAGGCTGTGGAAGTTTTTCTAATATTATTCAGTATATCTTGCTTTGCTTTCAAAAGAAACTTAAACAGGTTTGAAATGAATGAAGGCTGAATAACGAAGACAAATTTTCTTTTTTTGGGTGAACTATCCTTTTAATCATGGTTCAATTACTAATCAAAGTAATTTGAAATACTCAGACATTTGTGTCTTAAAAAGAATGTCCAATAAACCCATATGCAATCATGTCAACTGCGAAAGTAGCTAATTTTTCCACTGTGTGTCTTTACTCATAAACAATTATACCAAAGTCGTTTTGTGTTGCCATCGTTAGTAAATCTGACCAATAGTATGTTGTTTGAGAGTCTATTATTGGCATTTTTTCATCAATAGGTCTCCCAATGGTCCGGGTCTGACACACTGGCCAGAATACGAAAATGAGAATGAGTATCTAGCCATTGGACTGCAACAGAAACCTGGGAAAAACCTGAAGCACAAACACTTCGAGTTCATGACCAAGACTCTTCCAGAACTCATACGCCAAGGCAAAGGGAAAACCAAGCACTCAGAACTGTAAAAAAAAACAAAAAAAAACACAGTAATAATATTTTCATAAGACAATTAACTGTGATTCAGAATGAGATTATTACCATGTGAAGATCAAATAAGCACTTTTATTATCACATTTTGATGGCAATTTTAAAGATCTTTGACAGAACTTCTGCCGTCAGATTGTATTTTGAAAGAAATAACGAATGTTTTGCACTGAAAAATAAAAGTCGGACACCACTCACGTTTTTTCCCCCTCGATTTTATTGAGAACAAACGAAGGCTAAAGCTGCAAACCTCCCTGAATTCGAATGCAGCGGGTGCAAACTAGTCACGAATTTGCGCTTTAAGATTTAGATTTTCGCATCTACATGGACGACAGCAATACAACTATTGACAATATTCTGATTATGGAATCGACAAGTGATTTACATTTTTCAAATAGTCGATTAACATCAAATGTAAACATGTGACTCGCTAATTGAGCCATTTTGCTACACGTAAATGAAAAAGCGTTCGCTTTCAATAATAAAAAAAAAAACACTTAAAAGCAATAAAATTAAAGAACAGCACAAATGTGTATATTACAGTTTTCGGCACAGTGCTTTGTGAAATTGTCATATGGATAAACAATGAAGAGAAGCTCGGAAAAATGCTCTCTGAATTAAAATTCGTTAAATAGAGCTAATGTAAACAGTGAAAATCACATAGTATTTGGAATAAAATCCATAATTGCAACAGCAGCAATAAACAATTGCAGGTTTAAACACAGTGCTTTGCTAAAATTTCGTTAGAATGGAAAGACACTTGGACTTGATGGGAGAAAAAAAAAGTCTCAGAATTGTACTTTATCCATAAAGCATGTATGGCCAATTTGGATTTACAAAATTTGCATATATTTGCTAAATAGATTGTAATGGCGAGCGGCCAAAATAAGTCAAGATTTATCGATTGCCATTTTATGCACAGTGATTTTTATCATAACAGAGAAACTGTGAGTGAATCACGACGATGAACATGAAAAAGTTTTTTTATTTAAATAAATTTAAAGGTAATTTTTGTCTACTAACAATTTGCGATTCGAATAGTTAACAGCCAACTTAACCAACTAATATATCATGTTTCGAATAAAGTCGAACTAGTGATGGCTGCTTTCAAAACACTGCTTCAAGAAGCTTGGAAACCTTTACAAATTTGTAAAAAGGAAAATTCAATGGTTTTCCACAGGGTTGTGATTGTTGCAATACAATAAATAATCCATCTTGAAATTCATAAATATTAAGTTACAAGTACAGTATACATTTATAACTTAATCTCAAGTTTACAAAATCACAAAAAAAAATCTGATTCCAGGAAAATAGCTAAAATCGCAACTTGAGTTTCGAAAGATTTTGTGATTGATGTGATACAAGATCCACAATCCATCTTCAATTTCATAAATATTAGGTTACAAGTATATATTTATAACTTAATCTCAAGTTTACAATCCTAAAAATTGTAAGATTCCAAGAAAATAGCTGATCGCAACTTGACAATTTTGAAACATTTAGAAATTCAATTGTTCTCCACGGGGTTGTGATTGGTGCGATATAAAATCCACTACCCATCTTGGAATTCATAAATTTTAAGTTGTACATATACATTTATAACTTAATCTCAAGTTTACAATCCTGAAAAATCAACGATTTTAAGAAAATAGCTTAAAAATCGCTACTTCACTGGTATGAAATATTTTGAAATTTAATGATTCTCCACAGGGTTGTGATTGGTGCGCTATAATATCCAAAATCTATCTTTAAATTAAAAAATATTAAGTTACAAGTATAAATTTAGAACTTAATTTCAAGTTTACAATCGCAAAAAAAAACTGATTCCAAGAAAATTACTAAAATCGCAACTTGAGTTTCGAAACGTTTCGAAATCCACAATCTATCTTGAAATTCATAATTATTATTTGTACATATGCATTAATAACAACCTCAAGTCTACAATCTTGAAAAAATTATGACTCCAAGAAAATTGCTAAAAATCGCAACTTTGCTGTTTTGAAACATTTGGAAATTCAATGGTTCTCCACAGGGTTGTGATCAGTGATATAAAATCCACAATTCATCCTCAAATTTATAAATATTAAGTTAGTATATAACTTAATCTCAAGTTTACAATCATAACAAAATTAAGATTCCAAACAAATAGCTAAACAAAAAAAAGCCGCAACTTTACGGTTTTGAAAAATTAAAAAAAACACAATCTATCTTGAAATTCATAATTATTAAGTTATAATTATACATTTATAACTTAACCTGAAGTTTACAATCGCAAAAACATGTATATTGCAATTTTGCTTTTCCAAAACACTCAATGGTTCCCCACGGGGTTGTGATCCGTGTAATATAAAATCCTCATATATCGTTAAGTCACTTAAGTGACACAAATGTATAAATTTGAATTTTTGCGCAATAGTTTGCCGATTTTATTGTCATTTCAGATGGAGGGAAACTTGATTAACATTTAAAGTCTACATGAAATGGTGTTTATGAATGTTAAACAAAAAGCAAAATGGAGCCAATTTAGATTTTATCCACTGGGAATAAGGGGACTAAAGTACATCAGGTTAATACTGGTTCATTTTTTATTTAAATGCTAAATCTTTTTATTTTTATTTGAATAAAATCAATAGTTGTACGTCATCAGTCCACGCAAACATTTAATTCAATAAGCATATTCAACTTGAAACAATAACCACTCGACTGAGGTTGTAAACACAGGCGATATACTTAAATTAGTTCATATATATACACAATCATCCCTAAAACAAAGCTCAAATATATTGATAAAGGTTTAAATATTTTCAACGCATTTACATATATATTCACTTTATACTGTTGTTGTTTTCTTCATTTCTTTTTCATTTTCAAATGCTAGTAATGCTGCAGTCGAATATAAAAGTTTCTCTGATAAACGTCTGCGCTGCGGAAGGAAGAGCACTTGGAAGAGCTGCACAGCAAGAGGAACACAGGAGAAAATCAGACAGTCTGTGTGGTCGTCAGTTCACGGGTTATGGAAGCTTATTTCCGTCACAGATAAAAAAAATTAATAAATGAAATAAAAATTCACACTTTTTTTGGTCGATGGATTCATATCTCACAATTGAGACTACTCAATAGTTCTTGATTTTTAAGTCACAATTTTTAAGTTCAAAAACCAGTTTGAGGAAAACGTAGAACTGCAAGACAAACACAATTACGTGTAAAAATCCCCCCAAAAAAGCAAGATTACATGTTTATTTCTCACAAACGCGAAATATACATTGGCTTCGTGCTAAAAATGTAAAAATCGTAGGAGGTATAAACTCAAAACTCTTCAAAACCGAGATTACGTTTATAAAGTTCAAAATGACAAATTCATGCCTTACAATTTTGACAAATTTTCTTTGTAATTTTAGGTTATTAATAAAATAATAGGTTTTCAACTTTTTTTCCCCTTAAAAACAGCAAGTTCAAAAACCAATTGCAAAAAAAAAATGTTGAATTTCGAGATACAAACACAATTACATGGAACAATTTCCTCAAAAAAGCAAGATTACATGTTTAAGTGCCCACAAATGTGAGATATACATCGCAATCATGCTGAAAATGTCTAAATCGTAAGATGTAAACTCTTGTAAAGTGACGATTCTTTAAAACTGAGATTACGTTTATAACTTACAATTATGAAGTTCAAAATGACGAATTCATACCTTACAATTTTGACAACTTTTTCTTTGTAATTCTAAGTTTAGAAATCACAATTTTGACCTTTTTTCATTTAAATCAGTTCGAAAACCAGTTCTAAGAAGAATATTTCTAGAACTTCTAGACAGAAACACAATTATGTGGAAACCCCCATAACCCCCCCCCCAAAAAAAAGCAAGATTATGTGTTTATTCCTTACAAAACCAAGATTTACATAGCAATCATGCTGAAAACATCCGAATCGTAAGAGATATAAACTCCAAATTCTGTGAAGTGACTGTTTCTCAAAACAGAGATTGCATTTGTAACTTACGTTTATAAAGTTAAATAAAAAAATAAATTGCAATTTTGAACTTTTTTCTTTTAAATCGGGAGGTTCAAAAAACTGTTTGAGGAAGAAAACAGAACTGCGAGACAAACACAATTATGTGGCAAAATCTCCCCAAAAAAAGCAAGATTACGTGTTAAATTTCTCACAAATGCGAGATATACATCACAATTGTGCTAAAAACGTCCAAATCGTAAGAGACATAAATTCACAATTCTGTAGCGACTATTCTTCAAAACCGAGATTACGTTTATAAAGTTCACAATGATGGATTAATACCTCACAATTTAGACTACTTTTTCTTTGTAATTCTAGGTTTAGAAATCAAAATTTTTCACTAACAGTAAATTTCAAACCTAGTTCTTAAAAGAAAAATAAAGAACTAGGAGACAGAGTTACGTGGTAAAATATGTTTATATACTGTAGTTCCCAATCTTGAAATATTTTCCAATGAAAAGAAGTCAAATTCGCAATTTTACAACTACAAATTTAGAACTTGCAATTACAAAATAAAACCAACGCTATCTCACAGCAATTCATACATTTTCGATTTAGTGGCTAATTCGTACAATGTCATTCGTACATTTTAGTACGATTTGCTTATCCCTCAATGATGGGTGGGTTTAGAGGTGGGGTTTGGTGCCACGTCACCTTTTAAAAATCGTACAATTACGTACAAATGAATTTGTACGAATTAGCCACTAATCTGACAAAATGTAAAATAGTTACTTTCCTCGTGAGATCAGGCTGAATAAAACTCATAATTGTGACAAAAGAGAAAGAAATCATTTTTTTTAGAAATGCAAGACAACAATTTACGAGTTCAAAGCTGGCTTGTATGGGGAAAATAGTCCAAATTATGATATAAAACTCATTTGTTCGTTAATTTCATTGTTTCAAGAAAAAATATAAGAAAATAGCAAGACTTCAATTTACCTTTCAAAAGTTAAAATTTAGATTGAAACTTGCAAATGAGGAAATGTTTCTAATTTTAAACTGAGCAACATAAACACACTTTTATGAAGTATAAAGTTTAAATGGTAAGAAATGTACAATTCAATGAAAAACAAATTGCGAAACACAATTTAGCAAAAAACCTTAAAACTGTAACTCAAAATTAAAGTCAAAGTCAAAATTAAGAGATATAAACTCAAAACGATAACTTTACAAATACCAAAATGTTAACTTTACAATTACAAATTTAGAATTTAGATTTACTCACAAATTACAAGATATAAATCCTTCATTGTGAAAAAAATATTCAAAATTACGAGCTTAGAGCTAAAAAAGTCTGAAAGGTAAAAAATTTATTGTTAAAAAAAAGACAAAATTGTGAGACTTAAATTTGAACTTCACAACTTGAACTCACAAATTTTACTTCATTTTAAATCACAAAAAAAAAACGTTTAAATCGTAAGACGTAATTGACCAAATTGTAAAGAGGTTAAGCGTTAAAAAAAAAAAAAAAAAAAAAAAAAACGAGACCAAGGATTTTTATATAAACTCGCAAAATGTAAAAATAAAAGCACAAATTGTCCATTAAAAATGTAGGAAATCCAACATGTAGACTTGATTTTTTTTAGTTTTCAACTTCAAACTGAGTGATTTAAATGTGAAACTTACAATTTTGAGTTTATACCTTAAAATACTATATGACGAACCAACTTGAAAATGTAAGACTTAAATTCGCAAGATTAGAACATGCTTGTAAAAGAAAAATCGTATAAAAAAAGTCAAAATTGTAATTAATAAAACAACATCAACATACAAAATAAAAGTCCAAATTGTGAGATAAATTGAGTAACTGAAAAAGGGCAAACTTAATTACATTGCCAATTATGATTTATATTCAACCTTTATTCATTTATTTTTATTATTCTGTGGCGAACAAAAGCTTCCATAGCTTCTCGTTTTCAATTTCAACAGTATTACAAATATAAATTAAATAAAAGAATTTGGCAGATATTGTTTACGTCTTTCGGCATATTAATGGATGCAATATGAGGTGATAAAATGGACAACATTTGCAGCGACGAAGCAGCTGGAAGTCTTTCGTTTTTCAACAAGAGTTGACAGAAGATTGGAAGTATTTTCCAAGTACAGTGGATTTTGTGGATCGAGGAATGGAACAAAAATGTTTAAAAGACGTTGCCATGTTGAGAACAAACGCACCTAAAATCATTTTTAAAGCACTAAATCACAGGATCGAAGTTTGGGATGCGTCTATAAGGTATCAGAGGCACGCTCAGAAGAGAATAAGGTGGATTTCACATCCTCGTAATCATATCGAAGCCATTTCCAGGTTATAAAAAATAAATTAAAAAGCTGATAAGAAAAGGCCTAATATAATACAACCATATGGGCGATTTGCTCTAGATTCACTACCGGTTCCACAGTATGAGATCAGTAAGATTTTGATTTATTTACTTATTCATTTATTTTATTTAAAATACAGTAATTTTTTTTTTAAAATAATAATTTAAATTGACCAATTTGTTTTTGAATATTGTATAAGATGTAATTTATTACAGTTATTTGAAGCTGAATTTATTTCAGTCTTCAGTTCAGTGTCTTGTGATCCAGCAGAAATCGTTATAATATGATGATTTGATGATCAAGAAAGTTTATTATTTTTATTATTGTTGTTGTTGTTAGTGTTGAAAGCTGTTGGGCTGCTTCATATTTTATTGGAAACTGATAAGTTACTTTTCAAAAGTACCATTACTAAGTATGATTTTTTTATTTATTTCTAAGTATAAAAAAGTAATTAATTTAAAATTTTGTAAAAATGTAAAAGAATATTTCAATTTAAAAGATATATATTTTCTTACCGAATCAAATGTAATTTATTACTGTTATTTAAAGCGGAATTGACTTCAATCTTCAGTTCAGTGTCTCTCCTTATGATCCTTAAATCATTATAATATGATGATTTGATGATCAAAAAAAAATCATTATTATTAGTGTTGAAAACCATTGGGCAGCTTGATATTTTTTGTGGAAACTTCTTTACCATTTAAAAGTAGCATTAATAAGTACAATTTTATTTATTTGTTCATTAAAAAATAATTCATTTAAAATACAGTAAAATTGTAAAAGATTATTTTAATTTGAAATAATATAATAAAATTTTTTTTATATAGTTTTAAAATGTCTTACTTAAAGCTAAATTTACTTCAATCTTCATTTGAGTCTCATGATCCTTCAGAAATCATTATATCATCATGATTTGATGATCAAGAAATCATTATTATTGTTATTAGTGTTAAAAATTGGTGGGCTGCTTCGTATTTTTGTGGAAACTGGTAATTTTCCATTCAAAAGTACCATTAACAAGAAAGATTATTTAAAAAGAATAATAATAATGAAATTTATTTAATATAAAATACAGTAAAATTATAAAAGATAATTTCAATTTCAAATAATATTTATTTTACTAAATATATTTTAAAAATGTATCAATCTTATTTAAAGCAAAATTTATATCAATCTCTAGTTCAGTGTCTCGCGATACTTCAGAAATCATTATAATAATTAGAATTTTTAAATTATTTATATTGTTATCAGCAATGAAAACCATCATATTGTTTATGGAAACTGATAAATCAATTCAAAAGTACCATAAATAATGTGTTTTATTCATCAAGGACAAGTTCACTCATACCTGCCAACATTTATCTCTGGGGGATGGGCGGGCTGGCGGTTGTGTTTTTATCTCAATAACACAGTTGAGAACGGGGTTAGTAACTGTACTGTAGTGTTAGTGACTGTACTATGGACTGGGTTTCGGGCGGCTGCTGTGATCGGATACTATACCAAAGTTGGCAACCCGGGGGTTACAGACTATACCAAAAAGCTGAGGACCAGGGCTGGGGTAAAAATATGGGAGTTTTCTGAGAGTAATAACAAAACGGGAGGGTGGCGGGAGGTTGAGTCTGAAATATGGGAGACTCCCAGGTAAAAACGGGAGTGTTGGCAGGTATGAGTTCAATTGTTGTTCAATTTTTTTCTTTTCATAAAAAAAATTCTAATAAGTAAACGAAAAATAATAAGGGAAAAAAATAAGAATAAAAATTCAGCTTTGAATCACAATAAATTAATTAATTACATTTTAAAACACCTTCAATAAGAAAACAGTTATTTTAAATTGTACCAATATAATCTTTTTTGTTTGTTTTTTAAATCAAATAAAGCCTTTTTAAACACAACTTTGTAAACGCTTAAAAAAAATCATACTGATCTTAAACTTCTGACCGGTAGAGTACATAATATGCGAATGCGAGCAGCAGTGTGAGCATGTGAGTGTATGTGTGTGATCTATCAGGACGTCCAGGACTGCATGTTGCGGAGCATGTTCTCGAAGCGCTGCATGCTGGGAGCCTGAGCGTGGGTCAGCTGATCGGTCAGCCGGCTGTAGAGACTGAAGGACTTGAGCTCCAGCCAGATGAAGCCGAATCGATCGTCATCAAACAGGACAAACAGACCCGGCGTTCGTTCTGGACTCGTGAAGCCATGACCTGCGATCAGGCCCGTTCCATAAAAACTGAAAATGCAGAAAGAAAGTCCGGTTTACGATTAAACGAATGCATTTTCATCTTCTTTAAATCAAAGAAAAAACTTTTGAAAAAAGTTTTAATTTCCACCATTTTACATTTGCAATTTCATTTAATTTATGTTATGAACCACTTTTTTTCCTACGCACACACACATATACAGTTGAAGTCAGAATTATTAGCCCCCCTGTTTATTTTTTTCCCTAATTTCTGTTTAACGGAGAGAAGATTTTTTTTCAACACATTTCTAAACATAATAGTTTTAATAACTCATTTCTAATAAATGATTTATTTTATCTTTGCCATGATGACAGTAAATAATATTTTACTAAATATTTTTCAAGACACTTCTATACAGCTTAAAGTGACATTTAAAGGCTTAACTAGGTTTATTAGGTTAATTAGGCAGGTTAGGGTAATTAGGCAAGTTATTGTATAACGATGGTTTGTTCTGTAGACTATCGAACAAAAAAATAGCTGAAAGGGGCTAATAATTTTGACCTTAAAATTGCATAAAATGGCAGAAATAAAACAAATAAGACTTTCTCTAGAAGAAAAAATATTATCAGACACATTGAAAAATTCCTTACTCTGTTA
>CAIGQZ010033189.1:4797701-4809661 GCA_903798205.1 Danio tinwini
TTGAAAGAAGACACTGAAGAAAAGAGAGAAACTAGTAGTTGAAATGAACACTGAGAAAATGTGATGTCCCAATGAAAGTTATGAAAAAAGGGCACTTCAATGACCATTTTGGATTACAGTGTTTTAATCAACACCATGTTTGTCAGCTTAACTTGTAATGAACCTGGAACACCCCATTAATAGCATAGAGCATCTTGAACCAGCAGCTTCACAGGCAGTGATTTAGTTCCACCACCACAAATCCTTCACACACAAGCACAGTACATACAGTGTGTGTACACGTCCCGATAGTCCATATGCTCATAATCAGGGAGGAGCTTCATAAAGCGTCCTGACTTCACCTGTGGGTTCACACCTGAATAGGTGCGCAAGTGAAAGAACAAAAAGACTGACGCATTAGTGTTGTCAAAAGTGTGTTGAAAACAACTGTAATTGTACCAATTATAATATATGTATATATGTATATATATATATATATATATATATATATATATATATATATATTTTTTTTTTTTAATTATTTTTTTTTTTTTAAGTGTAGTAGTTGTCTAATAGACGTCTAATGATAGACAGTCTGGCTAAAACAAAGGTTAATTTGGTCTGTCAGCAAATATCTAATAGACATCCAAAAATAGACCTAAACCTGACTTGTCATTAAATAGACAGTAATGAATGATTGTTGAGTCCATCTAGCCTTTGATGGCTAGTCTAGTTTTGGGCTATTTTTAGATTTTCACCAACAGCCTAAATTGTGCCTTGTTTAAGCCAAATAGTATATGTTTAGGGGTCTATTTGACATCCATTAAACACAAAATGTCTAGCTGCCCACCAAGCAATTTTGTGTTTAATAGACATCCGTAATGGGTGTCTTAGCTAAAACAAGGCTAAATTTGGGCTGTCAGTTAACATATCGTCACCTTAGAATTATATATCTGTTATTCACATATTCTTATTAAAAAACAACTTATTTACATTATGTGATGTTTTTTTAATAAGTTGTTTACATGTTAAGACTTTTTAATTAAAACTACAAAGTTAATCTACAAAGTTGAATTCTGGCTCAGCTCTATAAGGTTCTTTCTGTGAGCCAATCAGCATTTTTAATGCACGTGAGACTAAATTATATGGCTCGTTTCCACTGATGGGTCGGTATGGGTCATCTTTATCAGGCTTGCGTTTCCACTACAAAGGGTACCCTTTTGGTGGGCGTGGTGTATGACAGAGTTTCAGTCAACATCATTCTCACCTGAATAAATGTCTACAGTAAAGCCGTAAATGTCTACAGTAAAGCCGTAAATCAAATGAGAAACACTTCTCACAAAACAGATGCTTTAAACAAATACTTGTGTATAAATGTTAATTACTAACCTTTCTATGAACATGATTTGATTATAACTGCAGATCAATGACAGTGCAAAATAGCCTACTGTAATGTCTGCAATTATATAAAATAAATATATAAATGCAACATATATGAACACATACAGACCCTTACAGTATCCCATATGTTACTAATGGCAGATAACCTACACACAGCATACATTTAGTCCTTATTTGAGTTCAAAATCAACACGCAATATAGCCCAGTCAGAGCAAACTTCTCATCTGTGTCTGTAATCTTCACCAGCACATGTAGCCTCTGTTAAGAGAGCGATTTTGTCATTCAGAGTTAATAATAGTCCAAAAGGCGATGATAAACATGGCAGTTTGTTCATGCATTCAGGTTGCTGAAAACAAGTCGCTCCTGTGTTTTGTAGGCTTCTCCTTTTTTCCGTGCTTCACTCTCGCGTTTGTACTTTTCTTTTCTGAATGGATCAGATGTCGAAGACACTTCAATAATCACACACACGTTATTATCATCAGCTCAAGAAGTTCGTTATATCAAATATACAGTAGATGCGATCTCGAGCTCTCTGAAGTAAGCAAAAATCGCTCGCACTTTTAGACGGCCTCGTAAAGCAACAACAGGACATGGCAGATTTTGTTCTTCTTGGCATTGTGGCTGTACATCAAGACAACAACAAGGTTTTTTTTTTTAGTTCGGGTCATTTATTTCTTGTTATTATATGCATATAGTTGTCTCGGCTGTGTAGTGTGTATTGAAAACATGGCGGTTCCTTTGTTTTCATTCTGGCTACCTCCATGAGCTCGAGACATATCTCTGTAACCAATCAGCGTTCAGCTGCCCATGTAGCTCCACCTTTTGGTACCCTTTCTCAAATTTGGTACCCTTTCGAAAAGGTGCCGAAAAAGTGGCACGGTACAGTTCGGTTCGGTACCGTACCATACCACTCAGTGGAAACGGGCCAATAGTGAACGAGACTAAATTATAGTGAAAATATAATAAATGACTAAGAAAAGTCCAAAATTCAACTAATCAACAAACAGACAGATTAATCAAACGTCACATGTAGTTATCTATTAATGTGTATTTGATGACTATACTTTTGGGCAATTCCTGTATGTCTATTAAATTTTCCAAAATTAGCCTTGTTTTAGCCAAAGCGTCAATGTTCAGATGTCTATCAGACACCTATCTGACATATTTTAAACACAAAACAACTTGCTGGGTGGGTACAGACTAGGGTGAATTCCGATAGTGTTGATAGTGTTTTCTGTATATTCAATCAGTTAACAGTTTATAAATAATGACCACATGGAAAGAATAATAAAATAAAATCTACTCATTCATATACAGTATGATCATATTTCGAACTTTATTAAGAACTTCAGGCCAATTGTTTGGTTACTAATGTAATACTATAAAATACATATTCATTAAGTATAAAACAATTTTCAAAAACAAATAATTACAGGCTGATATGAATGATTACATCGCTAAATAAAATGCAAAACTTTCTGTCTGCATTCCAGTAATGGCGTGTAATATTGCGCTCATATAAATTATGAACAGGTTTTACTGTAAACAATGTATTTTATGACACCATGAAGAACAGGATAGTGCATAATATAAAATGACTGACTTTTTATATTGTCCATATTGCACACTAATATTAGTATTGATTTATTATATTATAATTTTTTTATTATTGTTATGTTTTACTAATCCTTTATTTATATTAATTTATTACTTATGCCCTTTTGCTAATATTGTTGATTTAGAAATTTGTTACAATGACAATAAAGATTCTGTTTATGATAACTTGCATGAAAACCACCACACTAACCTCTGGGAAAATCTTTCTCTTTAAGCAACAACCATTCGTGTTTTCACCTGCTGAAATATTATCTGGTTTAAACCAACAATGACAATGAACTCTCTAAAACAGTTAAACCAACAAACAATGCAGAAAATAAACAGTGTAATACTCCCAAAACAGTGTCTTTTGTGAGCTGAGGTTAAAAATAAATAAATAATAATTTGCTAATGACTAATGATATGTAATGATGAGGTGGAGTGACATTACATTAGCAAACACAGCAGTTGAGTAATGCCGAGTTCAGACTGCATGATTTTCAAAGTAGTCGTGTCACAGATGTTTTCACACTGCATGACTATCTGGGCTAGCGTTCTGTCGGTGCTTTGTTTACACTGTAGGATGGATCGACGACAGGTGAGTTCACATTGCATGACTTTAAAATAGAAAGAATCACCGACAACTTTGTCTAAACTACGTCTCACAGCCAAACAAACGCGAGAAGTGACATGGAAACAACGAGAGGTCACATAATATATTTTTCGTTATTACCTACATAATGTAAACAGAAGGCTTTAGCTTTAGAAACTTTAGTAGTAAATGCTGCTCTCTTATTGGCTGTACGTGATCGCGGATGTTATTTTTAATCAGAACACATTCACACGGCATGATTTGAATCGCCGACAGATTCAGATATTTAGCATGCCAAATATCTCACGGGCGTCTGCAACTCATCTGCGATTCTGTCATATCGTGTCCTTGATAGTTCATACTGTGTGATTGTCCCTCACGTGAACGAGCACCGATTTGCCTGTGATTTCAGGCATTTGTCTGCTTTTTTTTTTAAAACCTGTCGGCGAGTCAAAATCAGGGCTAAAATCATGCAGTCTGAACTCGGCATAAGAGAAAGCACCTATGACATTTACCCATCCGTCACACTCTGTTTAGTCCACAATCAACAGAAAACCGAGTATCGATGTTTACATGAACATACTTTGGTGATAGTGTTTATTAAAAACAACCATATAAAAGGAATAGCCCACCCAAAAATGAAAAAATTTGCTTCCATGGACTACTGCTTTCCAAAATTTTTCCAAATATCATATTTTTGTGTTCCACAGTAAAAGAAACTCAAACAGGATTGAAAGTGGAGGGGGAGAATTTTCACTTTTAGGTGAACTGTCCCTTTAAGAATTTCATTGTGGGTCCATGTATTAAGAAGATTATGGATAATTCAGAGACATCGGTCTGATTGAATTATTGCACTTGAATAAGGTAAATTTTAATTATAGTATAACCTATGGCTGCACAATACATAGAAAATTGATATTTTTTGTAATAATAGCTTATGCAACATCTGTATTGCAGAGTGTATGATTGATTAGAATGTGTGTGTTGTATTTGTAGGTTGCTTATCCAAATCTGACTAATCACATGGGGGCAATGGAATCTATACCCACCTCCCTAGAAGGCGATATTATGCTATTGGTTAGATTAGGGCCTAAAGGTAAACTTAATGTCTCAAAGCTAAAAATAATTGCTATTCGAAAAACAAAACACTAAAATGATAACCATATTGGTATCATTCATAGTGTTTTAAAGTCTAAATGTTTGTTAGTCTGAATTTATTTAATATATTACCTGTTTGTTTTAGCATGATCATTATTAAAAATCAGCTAGAATAAATAGGTTTCTTAGGGAAATGACATACACTACCTCAGTGATCTTTAACCTTTTTATCACTAACCTTTTTTATCCTTACTTGAGGTTGACAAGCTGACAAAAATTGCTATCACAAGTTTTATTTATGGAGAAAATTATAAACCACTGCAGTTTTTCGGTGTTCTGCTTTTGTCTGAAATAATCATTCTACCGAAATGTGCTTATTCCATACAAAGTATGAAGCTTATCGGTCAGTTCTTGTCATGTGACTTACGGTGCGCTCATGGCATTCAATCAACTGAGTGCACCTGGAAGGTTCGAACGCGTCACGCCACTTGCGTGTGCGAGCCACACACCTCCATTGGAATGAACTTGCACAAACTCTAGAAAAGACACGATATGCGAATGGCCCCTAAAAGGCTGCCGTCATTTGCGATTTCCATCATTTGATTTTCTTGCACAGACATGGTGGATTCACCTGAGTTGTTGACAAATGCTTTGCGGATCTATTTCTTTGCAGTTTGCGGTCTTTCACTGGGTCTTTCCAAAGATGTCTGTTTCTTACTCATTTTGCTGCTTGTGGGTTAAATTTTGGGGCTCAAGATGTAACTGGGAGCATTGACATTAAAGTGAGAGGAAAAAATTACTATAGAAGCCAATGAGTGCCAGTTATCAGCATTTTTCTAAATATCTTTTTTTTGTGTTCATCATAAGAAAGAAACATAAATCGGTTTTGAACAAGTGACATGTGGGTAAATTATTCTCTTTTTTTTCTTTTTTAAATGAACTATCACCTTCAAAAAAAAAGAGAATATAACTTTGATCTCATACTTTCGAACAATAGCTTAAACGACTTTTATTTGTACAAACTGACAAGACACCCAACTTTTGTGATCATCTGCACTAGATTTACTTACGTTTCACATACAGATCTCGGCTTGATATTCCCACAATCTCCATCTTCCTCAGGTCATCTCTCATACCGAATTCTGAAAGAAGATTAAAAAAAGTGACAAACTGCATAGGTACAAGTTACACTAAAGAAAACAACATTTGAGTATTCTATCAGGTGTTTCATTAACGGTTTTGGCCTTGACTCATGCACCAATATGAAAGGACTGTATCATTATTACAATATTTACAAAAAATGTGCACAAAAACTGTAAAACAACACAAATTAAGCATGAATAAAAACCATCAACACAATGTCAGGAAGACAAGTCAAACTGGAATCTGCATCTGAAATTACTCAAAGCATAGTGATTTGCCTAGCTGTACTGCCTTTTTGTGATTATAAATGCCTCAATTATGATTTTTTTTATTTAGAAAATGTTTTATGACCTTTGCAATTATTTAACTAAAACAAATATTACAATTTTATCTGAATTAATCCAATAATTACATATTATTTATATTTACTATGATTATTAAAATATATATTTATTACACATTCTTTGAAAAATAATAATGCTGGTCTCATTCTTTTTTTATGAGTATGATTTCCCACACACATTTTAAAAACATTATACAATTGTTTTCGAGAATGTTTTCTACTCAACCATTATGTACTTACTTATTCCTGGCCTCTTCCACCTTGCGGTGTACAGGAAACCATTATGTAAAAAGTTTAAATTGTTGGTAACACTTTATAATAACTACACACTATGAATCATCTATTAAGCGTTAGCTAATAGTGAATTTATTATCTGTTAAGCATTAACTCTACATTAATAACATTAGTAGGCAGTTTATAACTGCAGCTACAAATGCTGTATTGTTGACTTATATAACCACATTTATAATGTGCTTAACAATTGTACTTTCATACTTTCTTAATGATTTGCTTTTCATTACTAAATTAAGTATTGCAGTATTTACAAACTAGTTATTCAAGCATAGTTGGTGGTTTATTAAGATCATTCAGAATGAGTTAGTAAATAATTAATAAACTATTCAAATTAACATTTATAATTCTTATTATTCAGGCATATACTAATAGTTAATTTGTATGTTAATAACTGCTTTATTAACTCAACTTCATCCAGTTTTGTGACCTAATATAAAGTGAGGACTATTTATGCTTTATAAATCCCTTATAAATGACAATTGAAGGCTGAGTTAAATTCTAAACAGGAAAAAGAAAATAAGCAACTTTATTTTCTATTCATTTGAAGAACTGAAATAAATACAAAATAAATCTTTGCAATCTTATCTGAAATAAAATTAGTTTACAGTTTAAACATTGCATCCTATTATATTGTTAAATTATTATATTGTTGTTGTTTTATCCAATTTCGTGTCATATTTTGACACTCCTGCTATTGGGCAATGTTTAAACTTTACAGTCATTTTACTCCTAGAAAATATTGCAAAGATGTATTGTTCAAGTGAAAATGAACCTTTAATTGTCATTTATAAGGGATTTATAAAGCATAAATACTCCTCACTTTACATTAGGTAACAAAACTGGATGAAGTTGAGTTAATAAAGCATTTCTTAACATACACAGTAACCATTACTATATGCCTGAATAATAAGACATATAAATATTAATTTGAATAGTTTATTAATAATTTACTAACTCATTCTGAATGATCTTAAAAACCTCCAACTACTCTTAAATACAAATTGTTTGTTAATACTGCAATACTTAATTTAGTAATGAAAAATCATTTGAATCCTGCCGAAGGCATTCAGAATATGTGTGCTACCCAAATAATGACTAACAGTAAGTCTTTGAGAACGGGTTTCTCAAGCCAGGTGGCGCATTAGACCAGGGGCTCATCTCCTGTTTCCAAAATGCATCACAAACTGCTTGAGAAACTGTTCTACTATGATAATTGGTGATGAAAATAAGTGATGTTCAATAAGATGTACTTGTGTTTACCAACTGTTTATTCAGTTAAACATGAATTTTGAACTGTAAGCCTACATAAGAATTTTGATCACCTTAATCCGACTAAAGTCATAACTGAACTCAACAGAAATGGAATTAAGACGTGGAGTATGCATATATTAGTAGCATTATTGAAGTAAACACCGCAATTAAACTATTACCGTCATGCAGAACTTTTCATCATATTTTTCTACAAGATACACACGGGGTTGTCAGTAAATGATCGCACAAACACACACATACATCGCAAAATGCGGAAGTTTTTTTCTTTCCGTTTGCTGTGCGTTATTAAATTCCATAACACTCTCACCAGTCCTTACTCCTTATTTGCATCTAATACCCAGTGGCGTAGCGCAAAATGCGTGCCAACGGTGAGCTAACATTAATCAGATTCACTCTAGTGAACTGCATCCATGTTAGCACATCACGTTTGATGTGGTCATTTCACAGTAGGAATACACACAGGCTCGAAGACTCGTTCTCGCCTTCTACACTCTCAGAAATAAATGACGCGAGCTGTCACTTGGGTGGTACCTTTTCAAAAGGTACACATTTGTACATAAAAGGTCCATATTAATACCTCAAAAGTACATATTAGTACCTAAAAAGTACTAAAGTGTTCCTCTCAAAATTTTTAGGTATATACTTTTGAGGTATCAATATGGACCTAATGTAGGTACTAATGTGTACCTTTTAAAAAGGTACCACCCTAGTGACAGCTCGTGTACCTTTATTTCTGAAAGCGTACAGTGCAATTTGGCCAGGTTTACGTGCTAAAATATAAAGGTGAAAGTCATCATAGCTTGCATAAAATAGACCCAGCTCCCAACCCAACTTTGAGAATAGATTAACGACGATATATATATTTTTTAATCACCTGATAAGATTCTCACGTTAACGCCGATAATGGCCCACCACTAATAAAAAAGACATTTCAGTCACTTGTATCTGTTTTACAATATTATACAACTACTTTTCATAAAAAATGAAATTGTAACAATTGTATATTACATTATGATTTAGTTATAAACAAATTACATATACAGTATGAGGAAAGCATTTCTTTATTTTCACAGTATTGTCAGAATTTAATATACGTCTGGACACCACCTTGTCACAGCTAATGTGTGTTTATCATAGATTTATATTCTAATAATGTCTAATGTGTGTATGAAACAGAATGCATTGATTTGGTTTTGAATCTAAATAACACTGAAATACTACAACCACTAGACGTAAAACCAGCAATGACGTCACAGTGTGCGTATGATGGCATGGGACGATAATCGTTTTCAAGGTATACCGTGGTTTGGAAAAGTCAAGGTTTTAAAACCGTCAAAATTTTCTGCCATACCGTTCCTAAGGTATGTGTACGATTTTTTTATTTACTTTTTTTGTAGTTTTTTAGGACAACAGTGTCTCTCCAGCAGAAAAAAATATATCCAAAGATACCGTTTTAAATTGTAAAGAATCTGTGAAGACTCTGTGATGTTTACTGCTCCAAAAAATAAAATATATTGTGTTCAATAAGGAAAAAGTTTTAGTTTTTTACGCAGACATTTAAAAGACTATATTTTAGAGCAGTAAATCACAATACCACGAAACCGTGATATTTTTATCTAAGATTATCATACTGTCAGAATCTTATACCGGCCCATGCCTAGTGTGTGAATATGTTTATGTGACTTATAAATAGAGGTATAGTTGGTTTTATATTCACACATTTGCTCATTTAAAAGTCTCTATATTGTTTACCACATTACTTTGAATATTCGATCTGAATTAGCATGCAAGTATGACTTCAAAACAACATTAACACTATCTAATTGACTGTGAACAATGTTGTACTTTGATGATCATTGGCTGCTTATATGATTTCCCTATTTAGAATTTGCAAACAATACATTTCTGAAATTATATTATTAAAGAGAATTTCTGAATATCTGAATATAAAATCAACTTTACCTCTATGACTTATGAGGGCACACATTTGTATAATGACCTGGTTGTTAACTTATGTATTACAATTCAAATTTGTTTAAATCTTTCCTAACAGTGTCTTTTCACATTCAGCTTTTGCCACAGGTTTTCTGTGAGGGTTTATGGGTAGTGTGACACTATATAATAAGCGGTTTTACAGTATAAAATGCATTACGCCTTAGGTAAGTCCTCGTAAACCACAGAAACCAACATATGTGTGCATGCTTATGGGTAAGCTCTGTAAGTTACGCGTATGTGCGTTTATGCTCGTGACGTGTATGTACGGTACAGTATCTTTATGATAACAGCTCGACTCCGCAATGAATGTTGTCTAACTGAGATAAAGTTGGTTTTACATTCGTACATTTGTTCATTTAACACTCCTTATATCGTTTACCACGCTAATTTCTGTCTGAAATCGCATTTAATTACGACTACAAAACAAAATAAGCACTATTTAATTGGCTGTGAACATATTGTACTTTAATATTCATTGGCTGCTAATATGATTTCCCTATTTGGAATTTACAAATTATACGTTTTCTGAAATTAACGTTATATTATTAAGGAGAAAATTCGAATATGCTTATAGTTATAAAACCAACTTCATCTCCAATATGATCTATAAAGCAGAAAGCCGCTTTATGAACCCAAAATGATGCACTCGTTGTTATTACCCTCTGTGCATCTCCTCCTCCAGATGGTTTCCGTGTTCAGGATCTGCCTGAATTTCTTGCACACCAGCGCCAGGTTGGGCAGCGCGATGCCGGGCAGAGACGCGAAGATCTCCACGAGCAGCTCGGGCGGCAGATCCAGCAAACATTGCGGGTGCGGCGGCCCTGCGGAGCCCGAGGCCGAGGCTCCGGAACCGGCTCCGCTAGGCCCCGCGCCGCAGCTGCGATGACAGCCGCTGCCGATACTGCTGCCGTCGGGCTCGTCTTTCGCTTTGCCCACCACCCTCTCCTCTTCCTCCTCCTCGTCCATCTCCATGTCGGAGTCGCTGTCCTGGTCCGCCTGGCTGTGCCGCTGCCGCCGCCTGCACCTCCGGGACTGCCCCACTCCACAGAGCCTGGCGCACACCGCCATCCGGAGCAGCATTACATCATCACCGCACAACACAACAGCTGCTGTCACCTGCACTCCGCTCCTCTGGCGTCTGCGTCAGTTACGTGACACAAGTCTCCCCGTGACGACATCGCGTTTTGACGTCAGTGTTGGCAATAATGCGCATTTCAGTTTGTACATTTGTGTGTATATTTGAGTTAAGGCTAGATTAAAAGGATGAAATAAGAATCGAAAATGAAAGAATATTGTGCAGGTAATTTTTGGGTTTGAAAGCGACATACCTAAAAGCCGCATGATAGCGACATCTGCTGGTTATATATTAGCAACTGCGACTGACTGAGGTGTGTGTGTACGTGTGTGTTTGGATCTATGGTTTGGATCAGGTTTGGATTTTATCACAAATGTATAATGCTTTGGGATTAAACTGTAATTTCAGTTTTATTCAGCCAAATACTTTAATAAAATAGACCTTCAGAAATGAAACATAATGAATATAAAACAATTAAAATAAAATAAAAAATACACGACAAGCTTTAACATATTATAACATTATTTTCTATAATCAGTCAAGGTAAAATAATAAATTACTGTATAATCAATTGTGATTACCTTTCTCTATGAAGCGCTAAAAATGCCAATTCAAAAAATGTAAGTTAGTTTTATTTTTATTATTCAAGTCTGTGTATTAAATTGTTATTTAGTTTTATTTTAAAATACCTAAACATATTAATTGTACAAAAACTAAAAAGTTGAAAAAAAATGAAGTCTTAACAGGACTTGTACTGCACGTTGGTCATAATACCACTTCATTTACTTCCGTTTCCACAGCAACGAGGACACACGGCGCAAGAACACCTGAGCTGAGCGACATGGTAAACTTTATGTTTGTTCTTCGAGTTTATCTTTTATTAATTGTGAATAATGCCGGTTTTCTTCATTTATATTGTCCTGTAAATGTTATTTGTCCAGGCTGAAGTCGAAGACACTTTAAAGAGGATTCAGGCTCAACATGGTGTTATTGGGACAATAGTGGTTAACGGTGAAGGTAGGTTGGCCTCATCAACAGTAAATGTAACTGTAATAGTCTACACAGCTCTACATGTGATAAGCTGGTATGGATAATATAATAATATAATATAATATAATATAATATAATATAATATAATATAATATAATATAATATAATATAATATAATATA
>CAIGQZ010033189.1:4818224-4852381 GCA_903798205.1 Danio tinwini
CTCTCTCTCTCTCTCTCTCTCTCTCTCTCTCTCTCTCTCTCTCTTTCTCTCTGTGTGTGTGTTGTGTTTGTGTGTGTGTTTGCCTGCGGGACAGTGTTGTCTTTTCAGAAGAACAATGTAGCCAGAACATTTGTGCTCTAATTACTTGAACACAATCATTTCCTTTCCTCTTCCCGCCTTGAGCTTTTTCTGGTTGCAGTTCTGCTGCTGGTTTCCACCCCAATTAATCTAGAAAATACACTTTCTATGAACACTGGCGATTGAAAATCGGCATTTAGTGACAGTTTGAAAGCAATAGAGGCACATATTTAGTGTTATGAAAATGAAAAATAGCGAGGCTTCTTGACTGAATTCAACAATGAAAATCCTTTATCATGCGATGAGAGGTTTAGAAAATCCTTTATTAATCAATAGATTACACACTTTAATACACATTATTTGCACACAACTTAGTAGTTTTTAAATTTGTAGCCAAAGTTTCCACCTTTTTTCTTGATTCCACTAGAGCTGTAAACAATAAAGGGAATCTCTAATGGTTGACGGCTGCTTCTCACTCAGGGCTGTCTATGCTAATGAGGGAGAGATGATCACTAATGAGCGCTGCTTTTCCCCTGGGATGACATGTGCAAAGGGAGAATGTCAATCAAAGTCTTTCTGCACACTGTTTTTATGAAGTGTGATTATAAAAAATATAATGTATAGGTTTTTATCATCCTGATTAACTGGCGCCAAATATTAACAGGAAAAAAACTAAATTTGTCGTCTTAGGAGAAGCTGCGTGAATCTTTTCTTCATTTAATACATGACTTGCGCCTCAGAAGACAATCCTGATACGCAGTGAACGCTGAAGGTCATTAATAATATAATAACACTAATACTGAAATGGTTAAGGATTCAATTTAGAATGACCAAAACAACATTTCAGATGTTTAACAATGTGCTCAGCCTGCTGGTTTGTCCATTCACACACATTTTTATCATCACATGATCTCTTATAACAAAATCACATGACCTTTTTTTAATGCACATACTGGAATTTGTTCGGTAAAAGTGTTTTCATCATAGTTTATGAGCATCTTATGGAATAAAAAGTTTATTCTACTCAGTTATGCACATGTTTTTTGTGCACATTTTCAGAACTTATGCGCATCTTGGCCTTTCCATCAACCAGTTTACGTATATGCGCATATCCAAAATGCACAAAAAAATAGGTAGATAGAAACGTAGCTATTGAAAGCAATGCAAAAAGTAGCACCAACCTTGAACACTAGGCCAAAACATTTTTTTGCGACTATTACAAAAACAACAGGAGAGCAAAACATTCAGGTTAATTTTGGAAATAAAACCAACTGTAGCCACACAATGCAACATTGTCCACTGTGAGCATCTGAACCATAGACTATAAACACAAATGAACGTTTTGGAAGGCGACTTTTATTTTATTTTTTTTTATTTTTAAAAGCCACCAAGAAGGATAAATATACTCTGAAGCAGACATACAGACACTCACCGGCCATTTTATTAGGTATGCCTTACTAGTACTGGGTTTAACCCCTTTTTACCTTCAGAACTGGCTTAATCCTTCATGGCATAGATTCAACAAGATACTGGAAATATTCTTCAGAGATTTTGGTCCATATTGACATGATAGCATCATGTAGTTGCTGCAGATTTGTCGGCTGCACATCCATGATGCAAATCTCCCGTTCCACCACATCCCAAAGGTGCTCTATTGGATTGAGATCTGGTGACTGTGGAGGCCATTTGAGTACAGTGAACTCATTGTTATGTTCAAGTAACTAGTCTGAGATGATTTGTGCTTTATGACATGGCGAGTTATCCTGCTTGAAGTAGCCATCAAAAGATGGGTACAATGTGGTCATAAAAGGATGGACATGGTTAGCAATAATACTTAGGTTGGGACATTGACATGATGCTCAATTGGTACTAATGGGCCCAAAGTGTGCCAAGAAACCATCCCCCACACTATTACACCACCACCACCAATATGAACCATTGATACAAGGCAGAATGGATGCTTTCATGTTGTTGACGACAAATTCTGTCCCTACCATCCAAATGTCGCAGCAGAAATCGAGACTCATCAGACCAGGCAACGTTTTTCCAATCATCTATTGTGCAATTTTGGTGAGCCTGTGTGAATTGTAGCCTCAGTTTCCTGTTCTTAGCTGACAGGAGTGACACTCAATGTGGTCTTCTGCTGCTGTAGCCCATCTGCCTCAAGATTTGATGTGTTGTGGGTTCAGAGATGCTCTTCTGCATACCTCTGTTGTAATGAGTGGTTATTTGAGTTTCTGTTTTCTTTCTATCAGCTGGAACCAGTCTGGCCATTCTCCTCTGACCTCTGGCAAATACAAGGCATTTGCGCCCACAGAACTGCCGCTTACTGGATATTTTCTCTTTTTCAGACCATTCTCTGTACTCCCTTGAGATGGTTGTGCTTGAAAATCCCACTAGATCAGCAGTTTTTGAAATACTCAGACCAGCCCGTCTGGCATCAACAACCATGCCACGTTCAAAGTCACTTAAATCACCTTTCTTCCCCATTCTGATGCTCAGTTTGAAGTGCAGTAGATCGTCTTGACCATGTCTACATGCCTAAATGCATTGAGTTGCTGCCATGTGATTAGCTGATTAGAAATTTGCAATAACAAGCAGTTGGACAGGTGTACCTAATAAAGTGGCCGATGAATGTAGATTGTGTGTGTATGTGTGAGAGAGAAAGTTTGAGATGGAGAGAGAAGTTCACCTTATTATATACATTATTAGCAATACTGTAAAGCAACTTCAATTGGTAATGCAAATAATAATTTATCCTTACTATATTTAGATTATCTCACATTTGTATTCACTTTTGCTCTCGTTGTTTTCCACAAATTCTTTATCAGAACTGATCAGATTGTCAAATGGCTATAGTGTATAATAGGATCAATATATTTCATCCCTCATTCCAAAGTATCAATAAACAGTTTAATTATGCAATAAATTGTTTTAAAGACCAAAATCTTGCTTCAAATAAATCTAAAATTGTTCACATAAAAAAACAACATATACAATATTTAGTTCCCTGAGGTTGACAAAACAAAATTAATACATAACTTTCTGAACGTTGAGCTCTTACTGTCTTACCCACTGTATTTTATGACCTTTTGCAATTCAGTAGTTTAGTCACTAATGGCCCGTTTCCACTGAGTGGTACGGTAGGGTACGGTACACTTTTATGGCCGTTTCTACTGTTAAAAGGTACCTAAAAGTGAATCGTACCATACCACTTTTTGGGTACTGAAAGGGTACCTAGCACAACAAAAGGGTACCAAAAGGCAGAGCAAGACCCGCAGCTGAACGCAATTTTTTACAGAGATATGTCACTCACTCGTGGACAAGCAGGAGAATGAAAACAAAGGAAGCACCATTTTTAAATACACAGCCGAGACATTACACCGTAATAATATAAACATATAATAACAAGCCATGGTCGACACGAGCTCAAACAAACCTTGTCATCGTCTTGATGAACAGCCACAAAGCCAAGAAGAGCAGAACTACGCTGTGCCCCGTAGTTGTTTACAAGGCCGGTTTTGCTTTCTTGCTTGTGCTCACGTCTGCATCTATGTTTGAAATAACAAACTTCTTGAGCTGATGACAACAACGTGTGTGTGATTATTGAAGTGCTTCTGACATCCGATCATTTCAGAAATGTACAAACGCCAGAGTGACACGCGAAAAAAACAAAGGAGAAGCCGGAAAAACAAAGGAGCAAATGATTGTTTTAGCAATCTAAAACATGAACAAACTGCCATGTTTGACTATTATCATTGCCTTTTGGACTATTATGAACTCGGAATGACGGAAATACTCTCTATCAGAGGTTATATGTGCTGATGAAGATTAATGAGAGGTTTGGACTGACTGTAGGCTATATGTTGCATGTTGTTTTTGAACCCAAATAAGGACTAAATGTATGCTGTGTGTAGTTTTCTGTAATTGGTCACATATCGGAGATTGTAAGGGTCTGTATGTGTTCATACATGTTGCATTTATTTATTTTATGTAATGGCACACATTACAGTATTTCGCCCTGTCATTGATCTGCAGTTGTAATCAAATCCTGTTCATAGTAAGTTTAGTAATGAACATTTATACACAAGTATTTATGCATATAAAGCATCTGTTTTGTGAGAAGTGCTTCTCATACGATATGTGAACAACCCGTACCGCTTATACCCGTATCAGCTTCACTGGCTTCCTGTAAAGTTTTGTATTGATTTTAAAATATTACTTCTAACTTTCAAGGCACTTCATAATCTTGCTCCTCAATATCTCACCGAACTTCTCCATATTTATACCCCTTCTCGCACTCTTAGATCCGTCAACTCTTTCTCCCTGGTACCACCTCGCACTCGATTAAGCACAATGGGAGACAGATCTTTTAGCTCTATGGCTTTTCGGCTATGGAACTCGCTTCCCCTGGATCTAAGGAGGAGTGGTAGTCTTGACACATTTAAATCTCGTCTAAAGACCCCTCTTTTTAAGCAGGCTTTCCTTTAACAATTTTTTATCATGTTTTTCATCATGTTATTTCATATTTGTGATGTGTTTATACTTGTTTGGTCAATGCATGTTTGTTAATGTTTATTATTTGTTTTAATTTGTTCTAGCATGGCTGTTGATGCTTAATGTAAGGCGACCTTGGGTGTCTAGAAAGGCGCCATTTACAAATAAAAATGAATTTTTATTTTAACATTTCCTTGAACGAGAATGACGTTGACTGAAACTTCCTGTCGTACACCACGCCCAATAGAAGGGTACCATTTTTGGCAATGGAAACGCAAGCGTGATAAAGGTGACCCGTACTGACCCATACTGTACTGTACCACTCAGTGGAAACGGGCCATAATATGAATGCTATGAATTGCAAACATTGATAACCTATGAAATAAAGCTGTTGTTTCTCTTGTTGTTCTCCATCTGAAGCATGTTTGCTGGAGGTCTGGAAATCAGCTGCTTGAGTTTCCCACTGCTGGACTGACCTCTGCTCGGCTTCCATCTGCTGTCTGTTTTACATGCCCAGCGCTGCCAATTGGCGCTCTCAGCACGGGGCAGAGCGCCAGCAGGTGGGCCCCAATCTCATGTTCAGAGACCAGCTCCCGTGCAAAGCCCCCATCAAACTGTGTGTCTGTGCAAGATAATTAAGAGGAGGATTAATGATTGGCCCAATAATAACAGCATATCAGAGAAAAAAAAGACTTTGCTTATTCACGTGTGCACCTACCTAGTATGATATTTTAAAAGGGACCTATTATGCAAAAATCACATTCATAAGGGGTTGTGTGTCAGCAGTGTGTGAATGAAGCTAGCTTATAATGTTAAAAGTTAATTGTTGCAATTTTTTTATAATAACACTCTGCAGAAACATTTTGATTGACATTCTCCCTTGGTACAGTACGTGTCATCAGAGGGGAAAAGTCCCACCCATTAGTGACGATCTGTCCCTCATTAGCATAGATTAGCATAGGACATTAGTCTTGTTTTTGAATCTGCCACTATGCTGACACAGGCATTTTTAGCTCCGCCCTCTTTTGAAAAAGCACAGTCTCATTTGAATTTAAAGCGACAGTCGCAAAAATCGCACAATTAGCGTGAAAGCCTAAAAGGCGCAGATTCAAAGAGTTATAAAACATTATTTGTGTAGTATTTTGAGTTGAAACACATTTTGATCTATTGTACATCTCGTTAAAAGGGAGGTCACTTTTGAAGGATTGATTAATGTACAGAACATTTATTTCTACCTGCATTAACCTTGCCGCATCTGCTCTTATCATTAAAGCTGCTCAATTAGGGCTGATTAGGGCTGCTCGAAAAAATCAAAATGAATTTAAAATAATTTACCAAAAGCTGCAATTATGGTATCTTGTAGGACTGTTCTGTAGTAAATAATTCTGTAGTCAGTAGTAAATCTCCTTTTGAAAGCCAGAGGATGCTCTTGAGCAAAGCTCCAAATACACCCAAGAGGAAAACCCAGGAAATCCCTATAGCAGTTACTGAATAAACAGATTTAACTGCTGGCTTCATAAGCCCACTCCAGCACCTATATGTCCCAGAATGGTAGCGATGTCACAACAGTGTGGTTGTGATCTGCCCTTGGGTTTAGGGCAGTGTTGTCCAAACAGTGATGTCCTGCTGAGTTTAGCTCTTCAGTTGCTTCAACACACCTGCCAGGAAGTTTATAGTATATTTGGTAAGAGCTTGATTTTCTGGTTCAGGTGTGTTTGATTAGGGTTGGAGCTAAACTCTGCAGGAAACTGGCCCTCCAGGACTGAGTTTGGACACCCCTGGCTTAGGGCATTCAATTTAAACCCACTCAGATGTACACTTGTGTAACGTAATCAATGACATACATCTTACAAAAGAGGGAAGTTAGCAAATGAAGGACATAAATAAATTTAATGCAGCCAAAGTGGCCTAATAAACACACAACTACCACAATATGGTTTATCATTAATCGCATTATCTGTCATTATCACAGAATGATTATCTTCAATATTATCTCCATCTGAAAGCACTAAGAAGGCTGGCTTTACACATAATATGCACATGAAAAACACCTTCAGTTAATCATGCAGCCCTATCAAGTATCCGGTTTCTATATACCACACCTTTTTGAAAAACTACTCTCCTCTGATTGGTCAGATGGACCAGTTTATTGTGGTTGGTAGCATACAGTGGATAAAAAGTATGAAACGCGTCACCATTTTTCTGAGAAAACATATTTCTAAAGGTGCAGTTGACTACCACACGTCAGTAACAACCGAAGTAATCCATACATAGAATGAAAACAAAACTAATTAGTTTAGAAATTAAATTATGTGTAATAGAAATGAAATAACATGGGAAAAAGTATTGAACACATGAAAAAAGGAAGGTGTATAAATGACATGGAAAGCCCAGACAGCAGCTGAAACTTATGTAGTTAGAAAGTAACCTTGCCCCTCGTCAGTGTAAATGAATATTAGCTGCTTCAGTCCCAACACTTGCATTACAAGATGATGAAGATGAAACCAGGGTGGACATTTCAGCAAGACACTCAGACAACTTTTATCTTTTACTTACTCCAGTATTATTACACACAACATCATTTTTCTGAATTTTATTTATTTTTTTGTATTTGGATTGTTTTGCCGAACTATGGGTCAATTTTATGTCAACGGCTTCTTTAGAAGTGAAGTTTATTTACAAACAAATTTCAAGAGGATCACATGCTTATGATTGACCACAGCCGGTCCCGCATTAGCTAATACATGATCCTGCAATCCTCCAGATGATTCCTAAGTCACTATAAATAACCACAGTCTTCATTCCACAAGCGCGGTGGCCCAGTGGTTAGCACTGTTGCCCTACAGCAAGAACACCACCAGCTCTGGTCCCTGCCTGGGCCAGTCTGCATTTTTGTGCAGAGTTTGCATGTTCATCCCGTGTCTGCATGGGTTTCCCTCGTGTCCAAACACAAGCCAAATGGGCACCAAAGTCTAGCTCCTAGCATCAGTATTTTTCCTTCTCAAATCAGTTCACCTTTAGCCACATCAGAGGGGGAGTTTTTTGAGATCTACCTGAGCTCAATCTCCCCTCTCGCCCTGCAAACGGGAATGAGCCCTGGGCTCGAGGATCCCTTAAGCTCAGGGGTTTGTTCTTCATACCTCGCTTAAATGATTTAAGATGATTTGACAGATCCTGGATCTTTTAATCTTGATAACTGATCTCTGGCTAATTTGGTTCTTCAAACAAGTTCGCAAATCAGATTAACTGTCTGGATGAATTGATCTGAGACCGCTGCATGTGTTGTGAAGAACAGATCTATCGATCCTCGAAATCATGATCAGCAATGCAACGATTGGCTGACAGCACAGCAGCATGATGACATCATCTGATTAATATTCAATTATCCACACGAGCAAAATTACATAACATTCGTAGTAAACGGTTTGTTAAATATGATACACAATAACTTTCCATCTTTGTTGTGGGCTGCATGCTTTACACTTTCATGTGTCAAGAGTATTTAGCTATTTATTTAGTTTTACATTTTACATCAAGTTACTTAATCGCCGTAAGGAATAACTGGCTTAATAAAATAATTTAGCAGAAAAAAAAGCATTTTGATATCAGTAAGTGTCTGCAACTTTAGCGAAGCATCAAATCACTGGCATATTAGCTGTCAAAACATGTATGTTGACTGCATAAATTATTATTCCTTAAAAAAAAAAAAAAAACAGTCGAATATTGTTCATGTCTATTATTATACACAAATTGTACTAAAGCTGCTTGCCACCTAGACTTTTGTTCCGGAACCTGACGCATTTGCCCAGTTAGCACGGTTCGTTTGGCATATGTGAATAAGGCAATCACTCCGAGACTGCCTGAATGAGGTGGTCTCGGCTCAATTGAAACGAACTCTGGGGCGGATCGATTGTAGTGAGAAAGCGATATGATCCAAGCCCGGCTATATTACAGTGTTTTATGGATATGTAATAGGCAGTTGTCTATATGAAGAGAGAATTATGAGTAGAGCGGGAGGTCATTCCAGACATCCCAAGTCTCCCAGAAGTTCCGGGAGTCTACCGCAAATGCACAGAGACTCTCGGATGCCCGCAAACGTGTGATAATCTCGCGGAAATCGCACGTCTCCCTACCGGTCCTCAAATATGATGCGCACCCTTCTCATCAACCCTCCCCACCTCATCCTTCCTCGCTCTTCTTCAGACATGTCGCGCGCACCCTGTCAAACACCACCAAACCACCCCCTTGACAGCTGAGCGGGACTCTGCAAAATAAACCATGAAACTCTGACCAATGTGAGGAGAGTTTACTCACACGTGACTTCTTTTCGTTATTTTGGTCAGTTTAGAAACTTTGCCGTGTGAAAGCGAACCGCACCAAGAACAAAGAGCAACAATGTAACAATTTTAATCCCTGTTTCGGAACAAATGAATCGATTCACAGGTGTGAAAGCACCCTAAAAGTCCATATTAATAAATATTATCTTTAAACCCCTTGGGAAGAGAAACTCTGTGACTGTTTTTGTACTTTCATTTCGAAGTGCAGATTGCATATGTTTTATTTATATATTTTTAAAAAACTTAAACTAAAACTATAAATATATATTTTAAACTATTTGACTATTTTCCAAGTGTATATAACTACTACTATAAGAAAATATCAGCATTCAGTACATACTTTCAGTATTACCAATTGCTTGAAAAGACCCGATCTAATCCTGTTTACAGTATATTAAATAATTGTGTTCAATATATATTTAACCCACTTTATGTCAAAAACTAAATACGCGTTTAAGTAGTTAGTAGATAGATTAAACGTCAAGCATAATACTAGGAATAGCAGGAGTGAGACCATTCAGCCTTCTGTTGTTGACTGGTGTAGATTCTCTGAGATGGGTTTAATCTGACAGCTGTTATGAGAACAGGTGATATGCTGCAGCCTACAGGACACCCTAGACCTGCTTATCTGAACCTTATCTTAAACTCTGCCTTCACCTAACACATTACTGGATCTTCATGCCACTATATGCATATACTGTTACTTATTGGACACATGTTTGTAAACATGCTGCCAATAATCAAATGTGGAATATAAAAAAATGTCTTTTGCTAAAACTTTTTTAAATAAAATTAAACATGGCTGGGTTTAGGCAGAAACGTTTTGTGTATCTAGTCACAAACAAGTTGCACATAAATATAATTATAGTAGTATTTATTACAAATATACCCATCAAAAATCCATTGTAGTTATCGCTAAATAAATGAATGAAAATAAACCTAAAATAAAATAATATGTAAATATTGGTGATGGACAGGGAACCGGAGAAGCTGGTAGAAGAACAACCCAAAGTGGAGCCAACAGGGGAAGAGTGAAGGTGGTCCAGGTGGAACCTACACTCTCTGAAATAAAGGTACATGAGCTGTCACATGCAGGGGTGGTACCTTTTCAAAAGATACAAATTTGTACTCATAGGGTCCATATTGGTACCTCAAAAGTATATATTAATACCCCAAAATTTTAAGAGGAACATTTTTGTACTTTTTAGGTACTAATATGTACCCTTGAGGTATTAAAATGGACCTCGTAGGTACACATGTGTACCTTTTGAAAAGGTACCACCCCAGTGACAGCTTGTGTACTTTTATTTCTGAGAGTGTAGAAACAGACTGATGAAAGTGACATGATAGATAAGAGAACAGGGTGACTCTGATGGCTTGGATTCCCAAGGTGGACATGCCAACTCACAGGACCAAGGTGGATAAGAGGGTCTGGCATGCCAGGAAAATTCTAGGGTGCTTGAGGGCCAGGGTGAAGCAGAGAAAAGGAGAAGTCAGGTGAAACGGAAGGGGGGTGGGGGTGAGGCAACTCAATGGATAATTCTGAGCATCAAGTGTCAAAAGTGGGGCTGGAGAGACAAAGCAGCCTGCTGAAGCCCAAGAGAAGAACCACCGTGGACTTGAGTGAGTGTAGAGTTTAGACAATAGTCACTGACCAAGGAGGAGTGATGGGCCTTGAGACCCAAGTCCAGGCAAGTCAATTTAGGAAACCGCTTATTCTGTTACTACCAAGAAATGTTAGTACACTCCTGTCAATCAATTTGGTAGGCAGGGCAAACTGCACCCCTATGTCCCGTTGCAGTGGGCCTCAAATCCACTGGGATTGGGATTCTATTTTAAGATCAGGACATTTTAAAAAGGGACTTGTTGTGTTTATATCACTCCAGTTTGACAGTAGACACACTGCATACACACAGTTCTGAGTGTTGATTTTAAAAAAGTTGATGAGTTTGAGCTCAAAATACCCCACGGGCAATGTTTTAAAACTGTGATTGTGTTTTTTTTAAAAGAGGGCGGAGCTACAAAAGCTTATGCGTCTGCATAGTCACTCTGCATATCCCCCTGCAGCCTAAAACCCGTTACTCACTGAAGCTAAGCAGGGCTGAGCCTGGTCAGTACCTGGATGGGAGACCACATGGGAAAACTACGTAGCTGTTGGAAGTGGTGTTATGAGGCCAGCAGGGGGTATTCAACCTGCGGTCTGTGTGAGTCCTAATGCCCCAGTAAAGTGAAGGGGGACACTATACTTTCAGTGGGCGCTGTCTTTCGGATGAGACGATAAACCAAGCTCCTGACTCTCTGTGGTCATTAAAAATCCCATGGCACTTCTCGTAAAGAGTAGGGGTGTAACCCCAGTGTCTTGGTCAAACTCCCTTCATCAGCCCTTACCCCTCATGGCCCCATCCTCCAAATTGGCTCTATCACTGTCTCTCCACTCCACCTATCTGGTGTGTGGTGAGCACACTGGCGCCGTTGTCCTGTGACTGCCGTCGCATCATTCAAGTGGATGCTGCACACTGGTGATGGTGTGGAGAGACCGCCTTCATGATTGAGAAGCGCTTTGGGTGTATGCCCATACACGAGGAATGCGCTATATAAATACACATTACATTACATAGTGGTAGTTTCAAAAACAAGGCTAACTTCCCTAGCTACTGAGGGAGAGATTGTCACTAATGGGCAGGGCTTCCCCTCTCTGAGGACATATACAAAGGGACATTGTAAGACAAAATGTTTCTGCACACTGTTTTTATGAAGTATGGTTATAAAAAAAACTAAATTAATACTTTTTTACCATTAGAAATTGGTTATATTTATTAATCTAAACCCCTTATAAAAGGGATTTTTGCATAATAGCTCCCCTGAGTATAGTTTGCAGTATAAAACATACACTCACCGGGAACTTTATTAGGTTTATTGCCTTAAGAACTGCCTTAATCTCTAATGGCAATGATTTAACAAGATACTGGAAATATTCCTCAGAAATGATGGTCCATTTTGACTAGCATCACGCAGTTGCTGCAGATTTGTTGTCTGCACATCCATGATGCAAATCTCCTGTTCCACCTCATCCCAAAGGTGCTCTACTGGATTGATATCTGGTGACTGAGAAGGCCATTTGAGTACAGTGAACTCATTGTCATGTTCATGAAACCAAACTGAGATTATTCACACTTTCACACTAAGAAAATGGGTACAGGATGTACCCATGGCCCGTGGCATGTATCCATGGTATGTACCAGTCTCGTGCAGAGGCTTTCCAAAGGGCAAGTGCAGAATTGAAGATGAGGGATGAGAGATCGCGAACTGTAGAGAGGGGGGAAGGGGGTCACTTACGTTCATTTTGGAAGGGCACTTTATATCCCAGACTCAAAAGGGCATGTACACTGCACAGGTTAATCCCTATGTGTGCACGTGCCTGTCGTGGTCATAAAGGGATGGACATGGTCAGCAACAATACTCAGGTAGGCTGGGATGTTGACACAATGTTCAACTGGTACTAATGGGCCCAAAGTGTGTCAAGAAAATATCCCCCACACCATAACCTTACCACCACCACCCTGAACCGTTGATACAAGGCAGGATGGATCCTTAAATCACCTTTCTTCTCCATTCTGATGCTGCAGCAGATCGTCTTGACCATGTCTAAATGCATTGAGTTGCTGCCACGTGATTAGCTGGTTAGAAATTTTCGTTAACTAGCAGTTGGACAGGTGTACCTAATAAAGTGGAAAATTATGTAAACTCTTTAACATTTATTTATTTTTTTTTAAATTCAAGAGTAAAATATGAATGTATTTTTGTGAGTTCAGCCATACAGATACATCATGTAAATTGCAAAGTCTGAGCCTGCTCATTTCAGCAGCGTATATTAAAACTTACCGAAACTTCATGAAAAGTTTCTGCAAAATACCACAAATATTCAACCTAAAAGCCAACCGCACAATCCAAGACCTTTTCTCAGATATCTCAGTTGCCATCTGAAACTGGCTTTGACCTGTAGTTGTGTAATTCCAAACAGCGTCCATCGCGCTAATCACTTTTATTACAGCTACTGTACATTAAGCAGCTGATATACTCCGGCTGGGTCTGACAGCTGTCCAACACTCTGACAGTGTTGTCATGTTTATATTCTCACACACTGTCTAGCAGCTGTCATGTTGCCTCCCACCACCTCGGACTAATGGTCACTGTATGCTTTACAAGTCAGCCATGGGCCATATGGACAAGAAAAAGTCCATCGCACACTTTATGAACTGACACATAGTGTAGGCGTATACATAATGTGTGTCAGGCTGAATCTTACAATGACTTGTATTTACTCTGTTGAATATTGTTCTGAATATTTAATGTCGCTCGTCAGGTACTGCGTCATGCTATGTTGTGTTCCTTTGTTCTGTTTTCAATACCAAACACCTGTCAAGAACACATATTTCACCACCAAATCGGAACGAATCTTTTTTTTTTGGAAAATGAAGCATATTTTTGAAGCCATTATAATGTAAACTATGTAGAATACTACCTCTATTGGTAAAAAACCGAGCATCTACCAGCATTTTTGCAAAACTTCAAAAATGAATGTACAGCAGGATTCAGCTGAAAAGAACAGTGTAAGCAAAATGACTCCAAAAACTTTTTTAACACACACACCCTCTGCATTTGAGACAGATGTAAATCCGATCACTCAAATCACTTCAGGAGGTGGTCTGGGACCATTCCAGACAAGACTGGACAGGTCTAAAAGCATCTGGTTGTTAAAACCACATATGTAAATTCAGAGATGTATAGTAACAAAGTAGAACTACTTTACTGCTGTACTTAAGTACTAAAAGGTTGTATCTGTACTCTACTGGAGTATTGTTTTCTTCTCCTACTTCTACTTTTACTTCAGTACATATTTTCGATGAGCTTAATACTTTTACTCCAGTAGATTTATTGTGTTGCACAGTTACGAATCAATCATTCATTGATCAGACGATCAAAGAAGAGAGAGCACTTTAGTTTGTTTTAGACATGGAAAACTTAGAAATTCCATCGTCAACTCCTTCACTTTCAACTGTTTGTGGCTATGAGGAAAAAGACCACTCGTGACCCTATTTAGAACCAATGTTTGCATTTGTCGGAGTGAAAGACAGTTCATATAGAATGAAGTGCATACTCTACCATTGGATTTGAAGAAACATGTCAAGTTAAAGATAATATAATACACAAAACAGCAGTTTGAGCTATCCATAAGAGCTATATAAGTTACTATTGTTAGCTACCCGCGGTTTATATCATGCTGCAATGTTAACATAACGTTAACTGTCTATCATAAAGGCTGTCACGCTCAATGGTGTTTTTGACCCATCATATATATATATATCATAAACCATATATAAACCATATATATCATAAACCATAGTTTTTTTTTGTTCTGCTTAATCCTGTGCCCCAAAAATGATATTTAAAATAAACAAAACAATATGTCTTTTGACTGCTTATTTTAAAAATAACTACATAACGCAATACTTGTACTTTTACTTTTAGCACTTGAGTAGTAAATTTTTAAATAAACTACTTGCAATACTTAAGAACAAAAAATGTTGAATACTTTAGTACTTCCACTTAAGTATTGTGCTTAAAGAGCACTTCAACTTCTACTCAAGCCACTTTTTTGATAGAGCACTTGTACTTTTACTTAAGTCTGGGTCTCTAGTACTTTATACATCTCTGTGTAAATTTTTCTTCTCTCAGAATGTACCCAAAGTAAACATGAGAGTGTGTTATACACTATGACAAAGTCAGATATAATAGCACTAATGCAACACGCAATGCCACCGATGACAGTTGGGTATGTTTTGTTTCATTCATTTGTTCATTCATTTTTTCGGCTTAGTCCCTTTATTAATCTGGGGTCACCACAGCAGAATGAACCACCAACATATCCAGCATATGTTTTACGCAGCGAATGCCCATCCAGCTGCAACCCATCACTGGGAAACATCCATACACACTTACTCACACACATTATGGAAAATTTTGCTTACCCAATGCAAACTGCCAACTGATCCAGCCAAGGCTTGAACCAGCGACCTTCTTGTTGTGAGGCGACAGAGCTATCCACTGCGCCACCCCACTGTTTTGTTTCATTTTATTATTTTTTTATTATTTAATTATTTTTGACCAGTCATTAACCATTAAATGATCAAATTAAAATGTTAAATACATATCGAATGGCAGCATTAACTACAGTGACGCGCCACACACCTGCATCTCTGGAAAAAAAGCGAGGAAAAGCAATTTGCAAAAGAATATTTAAAAAGACACAACCTCATTCATTTTCAAAAGCACAATGTTTTGTTTTTGGGAGTGTAGGTTATACACAAGTTAGTGTATAGTTTGCAATGATGTATCTGTATAACAAAAATACACTCACCGGCCACTTTATTTGGTACACCTGTCCAACTGCTCGTTAATGCCAATTTCTAGTCAGCCAGTCACATGGCAGCGACTCAATGCATTTAGGCATGTAGACATGGTCAAGATGATTTGTTGCAGTTCAAACCGAGCATTAGAATGGGGAAGAAAGATGATTTAAGTGACTTTGTAAGTGGCATGGTTGTTGACGCACAACATGTCCAACCTTGAAGCAGATGGGCTACAGCAACAGAAGACCACAGCTAAGAACAGGAGACTGAGGCTACAATTTGCACAGGCTCACCAAAATTGGACAATAGAATGTTGTAATGGTGTGGGGGATATTTTCTTGGCACACTTTGGGCGCATTGGTACCAATTGAGCATCATGCCAATGCTACAGCCTACCTGAGTATTGTTGCTGACCATGTCCATTCCTTTATGACCACAGTGTACCCATTATCTAGCAAGATAACGCGCCATGTCATAAAGTGTGAATCATCTCAGACTGGTTTTTTGAACATGACAATGAGTTCACTGTACTCAAATGGCCTCCACAGTCACCAGATCTCAATCTAATAGAGCACCTTTGGGATGTGGTGGAATGAGAGATTCACATCATGGATGTGCAGCTGACAAATCTGCAGCAACTGCGGGATGATATCATGTCAATATGGACCAAAATCTCGGAGGAATTTTCCAGTACCTTGTTGAATCTATTCCATGAAGGATTAAGGCTGAAGACAAAAGTGAGGCCAACCCGGTACTGGTAAGGTGTACCTAATAAAGTGGCCGGTAACTGTAGGTGTTTCATTTAGCCTATAATGACAGTAATCATGGAGCCTGACGTGCACTTGTGATGTAGTTTTACTGGGACTCAAGTGAAGTACAAACCTCCTGTCACCTATATAAAAAAAATATTTGTATAACAAAGTGTCAGAAGGTTGATTTTTCTAATAAATCATCTGTTGAACTGCATCCCGATCATCACAAATACTACAGAAGACCTATTGGAACCCACATGGCCCCAAGATTCTGAGAAATCAGTCAAGTTTGGTGTAGGAAAAATCATGGTTTGGGATTACATTCAGTATGGGGGCGTGCAAGAGATCTGCAGAGTGGATGGCAACATCAACAGCCTGAGATACCAAGACATTTGTGCTGCCCATTACATTACAAACCACAGGAGAGGGCAAATTCTTCAGCAGGATAGCGCTCCTTCTCATACTTCAGCCTCCACATCAAAGTTCCTGAAAGCAAAGAAGTTCAAGGTGCTCCAGGATTGGCCAGCCCAGTCACCAGACATGAACATTATTGAGCATGTCTGGGGTAAGATGAAGGAGGAGACATTGAAGATGAATCTAAAGAATGTTGATGAACTGATGAGTTGATGAGTCCTGCAAGAACGCTTTCTTTGCCATTCCAGATGACTTTATCAATAAGTTATTTGAGTCATTGTAGAGATATATGGATGCAGTCTTCCAAGCTCATGGGAGTCATGCACAATATTAATTCTTTTTCCACTGCACCATGACTTTATATACTATATTGTACATTATTTCTGTTAAGCGACAAGACTTGTCTAAGCAAAGTCAGACCTTACTGACCTAATTAAACAATTAAAAATAAAGTCATATCATATATAAAATCATGATCATATTTTATTTTGGTAAAATAAGCATAATCTAGAGGCCTTTGCCTTTCATATAAGCCACTTCTAATACCAAATAGTCAACTAGAAATCAAGTTATTATTTGCTGTTCCTAAAGCTTGGATAGACGAGAAGACTTTTGTCGTAGTGTATAGCACTTATGTTAACTACTTGCAGTTATACAGTACACTGCAAAAAAAAACCTATTGTTTTTTTTACTTGTTTCTAGTCCAAATATATAAAAAAAAATTCTTAAAAACTCGTCTGTTATTTTAAGAATAAATATGCCAAGATTAAGTGAGTTTTTCCTTAAAAACAAGCTAAATAATCAGCCAATGGGGTAAGCTAAATAATGTCAAAATGAAAAACAAGATTATTTTGCTTAATGCTTACCCCTTTGTTTATATATTTGGACTAGAAACAAGACAAACACATCTAAGGAATTTTTTTTTGCAGGGTATATCATGTCCTTCCAAAAGAAATAATTACATGTAATAATATATGTTCAATGAAGTGTATTTGTGAATTAAGTGTTTGTCGTCCTCAAAGTTCTTGGAAGGTTGACATCATCTCTTCAAGTCCTCGTAGACAAAAGTAAAGTAATATATTTTAATATTGAGTTACTTCCCAAAAAATAACTAGTTGTGTTATGTGGTTACTTTTTTATGGTAAGAAGTGACCAGGTGTAAACAGTCTTTACTGCAAAAAAAAGCTTTTCTTACTTAGACTTTTTGTCTTGTTTCTAGTCCAAATATCTAAACATTCTTAAATCAAGATGAATTTTTTAGACAAGCAAAACATACTGTCTTGTTTTCAGAAATAATATGCCAAATTGAAGTGAGTTTTTCCTTAAACAAGGAAAATAATCTGGTAATGGGGTAAGCAAAATAATCTTATGTCAAAAGGAAAAACAAGATTATTTTGCTTACCCCATTGCCAGATTATTTTGCTTGTTTTAAGGAAAAACTCACTTAATACTGGCAAATTATGTCTGAAAACAAGACATTATGTTTTGCTTGCCAAGAAAATGTTTCTTTATATAAAAATTTGTAGATATTTGGACTAGAAAGACAAAAAAATCTAAGTAAGAAAAACATTTTTTGCAGTGACATGCATTCTCATTTCATAAAAATCCGCCATTAATGTGCCAGTCACAGCCTAACTTGCTGCATCCAGTTCATACAATTACATTAGATATATAGAGTTCAAAGTGGCAAAAAACATGCTTTACAGTAGTGTTTCTCAACCATGTGCCTGGAGGACAACCAGCTCTGCATATTTTCCATGTCTCCTTAACCAAACACACCTGATTCAGATCACCAGCTCATTTCCAGAGCCTGAAAGACCTGTAATGGGTGTGACCATCCCAAACATGCAGTGCTGGTGGTCCTCCAGGAGCATGTTTCTCATTGCCATTTCTAGATAATATAATTCAAAGCGCTGATGATCTGTTAAAGGATGATCTTAATGACTACACTCCCTGTTAAGCACTAAATTAGCATGTTAGCTTTTTAATTGGTGGCCATATATCCTAATCACCACAAACCTTAATGGAAGAGTTAGTACCAAATGATCATCCTGACCATTCTTCATATTTCACCTATATGTATCATCCACATCTCTTAGTTCTGACCTCTCGGACCGGGATGTTGATGTTCCCTGAGAGCTTTTGTCTGCTTCATTGTTCAGCAGATGGCGAATTAACACCAATTAGCCTCAAATTCAGCCTTCCTTCACTGCCCTACACTGTGACACGCAGGCAAGAGTACGAACCCGAGGCCACAAGAGCCAATTAGAACAGGAAACACAGATGTGTGACTTGTGGCTGATGACTGGACACAGTTATTAAAAGTGTTCATGGGTTCATTCGAGATATGAATTTAGAGCACAAATACCCTGCAAGCACTACCAAAGAGTTGTTTTTATGTGAAAAAATAATTGCCATGATTCTTACCGAAAAAGTGTTGTGAACAATTTTATGTAACATTAGAAAAAGTCAGCAAAAATACTCGGAAAAGTCATATTTTGGCTAATTGGTGTGATGCAATCTCATTGGTACGTTTTTTATATTGTTGTTCTTGTTTTTTAGGAACTGCTCATGGCCAGTTGACAATTATGATGGGTTCTGGAGATCGAGGATGCATCAAATGCAGACTTGAGTGCAGCAGAAGTCATTGCGGCTAGATAAGAGGAAAGTGCAGAATTTTATAATCACTATTACTTAACGTTCAGAGATATAACATGCTTATCTCAGGAGTCGGGCGGCACGATGGCTCAGTGGTTAGCACTGTGGCCTCACAGCAAAAAGGTTCGCTGGAGTCCTGGCTGGGCCATGTTTGCATGTTCTCCCTGTGTTTGCGTGGGTTTCCTCCGGGTGCTCCGGTTTCCCCCACAGTCCAAAGACATGCACTATAGGTGAATTGGATTAACTAAATTGACCCTATATGTGTGTGAATGCGAGATTGTATTTTATCCAAAATCTCTATGTACTTTCTATTATTAATGGTGCCATGACTGAAGTGCAAGTTACCTTTTGGACATGTTGCTAGGTAAAAAACCTAAAATACTGATTCATCTGACCACAGTACACATTTCCACTGTCTGATGGTGCATCCCAGATGCCTTCAAGCTTAGAGAAGTCGATGCTGCTTCTGGACACTGTTAACATCGGGTTTCCTTTTGGCACAGTACAATTTTTCACTGGCATTTGTGGATGTAACTATGTATTGTGGTACTTGACAAAGGTTTGCCAAAGTAGTCCTGAGCCCATGTGGTGATATCGCTTATAGATGAATGACGATTCTTGATGCAGTGTCGCCTTAGGGATCGGAGATCACAGTTGTTTGCACCCTTGTCCTTTTACGCACTGAAATTTTTCCAGATTCCATATTCCTCAATTTTTTTTTACTGATGTTATGCAGTGTTGACTGTGAAATATTCAAATGTCTTCCTATCTTTCAAAAGTTGGCAAACTGACAATCCTCTGCCCATCTTTGCTCCTAAAGGACTAGACCTTTTTTGGATGCTGCTTTTGTACCAAATCATAATTACAATCATCTACTGACCTGTTTCGAATCACATGATTATATAACCAATTTATCTGATTTCTAGCCCTAAACTGCTCCTGGCACAACTTTTTTTTCAACTTTTGGAATGTGTTGTAGGTCTAAATGACAGGAAATTATGTATATTTACAAATTAAATAAAGTTGACCAGACAAAACATGAAATATTTTGTGTTCATATTGTCTGCAATGAAATACAAGTCAAAATAAATATGGAAATCACTACTTAAACTGCATTTTCTATAAGGTACTATGATACAGCTTAGGAAGTTCAACTTGCCACAGGAGCTGCTCGTACAGTTCTACTCAGCTGTCATCCAATCCAACCTCTGCACTTCAATCACCGTCTGGTTCAGCTCAGCTGCCAAAACCGACCTCCGTAGACTACAGCGAATAGTCTGGACTGCTGAACGAATCACTGGCACTACCCTTCCTACACTTCAAGAACTGTACTCTTCCAGAGTGAGTAAAAGGGCTCGTAAAATCACTCTGGACGACTCACACCCAGCACACTAGCTGTTCGAACTGTTACCGTCTGGTCGGCGCTACAGAGCACCAAGCACAAAAACAGCCAGACACAGGAATAGTTTCTTTCCTCAGGCCATCTACCTCATGAACAGTTAAATATTACTGTGCAATAAACGTGCAATACTTTCTCATACGCACTTGTACACAGCACCTTATAACCAGTATATTTACAGCATATCTATACATACAACTCAACATCCAGATCTTTTTGACTGACTGCATCTCTGTTTAAGGTTTAATGTTTATTGCCTTTTCTTTTCTTGCATTTAATTTTGTGTTGTCACTCGTCACTTTATGTACACTGGAAGCTTCTGTTGCCAAAACAAATTCCTTGTGTGTGTGAAGCACACTTGGCAATAAAACTGATTCTGATTCTGATGTACACATTTGTACTTTTCAGGTATTAATATTAAATACCTGTTAGGAACAAAAATGTATGTTAGGAAAAGGTACTGCCCTAGTGACAAATTTTGTACCTTTATTTCTGAGAGTGCATGATGCATTCTGTATTGTCTTGTTCTTCCGAGTTTGCTCTTCTGAGGTCATTTGGCAAGAAAACAAGCACATTCTCTGCATTCTTGGTATTGAGAAACAACCGCGTAAAACGGTGTTAAAGAATGAAATAATGCTAATGGAATTCAATTTAGTGTCTCAATTGTAGCGTCTCAGCCTCTCATCGTGTCTTTTGTCTTTGAGCACAATGCTAACACAAGCTAACAACAAAGTATTTCTGGAGGCTGCTATGAGATTGGTTTTGACGTGACGTCTCACCGGCACTCACTTACTCCTGCAGTAAAAGCTGACCTGAGGAGGCTAATGGTTACTCGTAATGGAAATCAGCTGGAGAGACTGACGGATGAGCTGTTAGCTGAGCTGGAGTCCTGCTTGCGAGACCTACAGGCTGTGATCTCATGATGGGACGTCAGGCCCATTTCTCTTGGTTTTAACCACAAATGCAGGACTTTTATAGCATCTTTAAAATAAACACTAGCTCTTATAAATCCAAAAAAAGACTTCTCAGCTTTCAATCAGTCAGATGTACAGTAAAGCCAACTCCCCCGACCCCCCCTCCCCCCAAAAATGTATCAGGTTTTCAAATGATTGTACATTGTACATGATCCTGCATGGATGTGTTTGACGCAGTTACACTAAAACTGCTTTGTGATAGGGTGAGTCTCAATCAGCGTAAATTCAGGCAATGGTAAGGACAGTGACGAGATCACTACACATTGGGACAGCAACATTTCAAGCATTAAACAACTATAAATGTTTAAGCACCTCGGGTTGCCTTTATTGAAAAAAGCATATTTGATTTATTCAGTCAGAAAGGCTCTCAAAGTATTTAAGCGATTCACATTTAAATTCCATTACGATTTTCTGTTATGAAATAAATACATTGCCTTGCCTTGCCTAATAAGTAAGCAGTTTGTGGATAAATGCTTAACGTCACTGGAGACACGAATCGTTTCAAATGATTTCGTTTGATTTGGTGAATTAGTTCAAGCGGTTCACTTAGAAGATCCGGTTAAAAAGAACAATTAATGCACAATCGCAATCACTAATACAGAAATAAAACCTATTATTTGGCACAAATGTGTTACATTAATACTTTTAACTATCTTCTCGAGTTGTATTTAATGTTGTCACTGTGCTGCTGTCATGTTCATCTGTTGTTTTTGTCGCGGGAGCAACAGCGAGGATGACTGGAGGAGAACCGCTATATAGATCTGGCCAGTGGCATCAGCAGGATTACAGACTCTGATGTGCCATATGAGTCAAACACATGGCAGTGCGAAGTAAATAGATTTACTTTTAAAAGGTGTACAGTATGTATTAAATACGTTTACAAAGACGAAAAACGAAGGACGTTAGTTTTGTATGTACACAGTATAGTTTCAGTTAGTTCTAGTTTTTAAAAAACTAGTTTTTATTTGTATTTTAGTTAACAAAAATTATTTTCACTTCTAGTTTTCGTTTTTTCGTTTGTTTTCGTTAACTATAATAATCTTGCACCATACTGAACAACCTCAAGACATTGGACAATTTATAAACGCAGCAAGCCTTTGAGAAGCATTAAAAGTGTCCAAAATGTCCAAAATCATTACACGCAATGACCCAGTGACTGTTTAGACTACTGATAAGTAAATGAAGGATGTCGACTGTATGATGACTCAAATCACCAAACAGCCTTAAACAACCACTAAATGGAATGAATGAAGAATGGAAGGAAGGGCCGAATGAAGGAAGGACCGAGCAAGGAATAGAAGGAAGGACAGAACGAAGGAAGGACCGAACTACTAAAGAAGGAAGGACTAAATGAATGAAGGAAGGATTTAAAGAAGGACTGGACAAACTAAGAAAGGAATGAATGAATGAATGAATGAATGAATGAATGAATGAATGAATGAACAAAAGACCTAATGAAGGAAGAAACTAAATATGAATGAACGAATGGATGAGCGAATTAATGAAGGGAGGAATAAAGGAAGGACCAAATGAATAGGTGCGTTCGACCTGGACCATGGCTGCAGCCGGTGATCAATGAGATTAGCCGAGCGCAGGCGGGGACAGAGTTAAAAACGGAGCCGTCAAACCGGACACTTCGGGGCTCAAAGTTGCAGCAGTTATGATGACAGATCACATGGCAACAACAAAAGACAAAAGATTTACTGTACAAATAAATCAGAATACAGTCTCTACAAACTATACTTCATTTTTTAACAATAAAGGGAATTATGAATTAAATATATAACAAACGCATGAGAGAAATAAGGGAAACGAGAGAAGTATATAAACATAAAATAGAGTAAAAGCTTATTAAATACAAAGCAATAAGCACACATTCTAGAAGTTTAAACATCACTCTTTAGGCTAATACTTCTTCTTTGAATATGCTAAAAAGGGGTTTGCATTATTTACATTTATAGATATAAAACTTTCCAATATATATTAGTGTAACACCCAAAACAAGGTGTTTTGATTAAGTCTTAAACAATGATTAAGATTATTTTGGATAATGAAAGCATTTTCAAAAAAGCACTTTAATCCAAAAAGATTGAACAAAAGGACATTCCTAAAATAAATGAGCTACACTTTAAGTAGAAGTTTCCAGTAAGAGTAGGTACATCAAGGTCACTTTTAAAACTTGTGCATAAACAGCTAGACAGGAATATATATATACATATTTTATAATCATATAAATCATTTTATAATTATTTATTAAAGTAGTTCTTTAACTTAATTTGTTAAGAAACTTTTAGGATGGCAGGATTAATGATGATAATTGTTTTATTTCAAGTCTGTAAGACTTATTTGAGTTCAAATTTAGGTTATTCACTAAAATAAATCATTTAAATCGTTCATGGAGCTGAATGCGGTCTGTGTAAAAAAGGTTGAAAATATACCTATGCAAACAATCTAGCCTGTTTATTTAACAAAAGATGATTACTGCAGTAAAATATTAATAACATTAGTCTATTAATAAGCATGATGTGTACAAGATAGAGAGAGTATGAAAAGTTAAGACCCAATCCCAATTCTACCCCTTAGCCCCTTCCCCTTACTCCTACCCCTCGTTTTGCTCGTTCACGTCAAGGGCTAGTGGTGTCCCAATTCTCTTTAGCTTGAAGGCGTAGGGCTAAGGGCAAGGGGTATACACCCCTTCGAACAAAGATTTTTCAGGAGCACACTTGAAACGAAGGGGTAAGAAGTTTGCCAGAATAAACCTGCCACAAAGGAACCCGGAAGTAAGGAGATCCACAAATTAGTATTTTTTGTCATTATTATGAATTTTTACGACAAACAAACACATGTTTAAATATTTTCATGACCGCGTTCATGTTTTATGCGTTTATGCTTTAAAAAAAACACTAAAATAAAAAATAATTTTATTAAATTGATTAAAATTATTAAATAAATGTATTAATTTTATTATTTAATTTTAGCTAAATTTCTCGATCTATAATCCCTAATCATAACTCCTGTACAGCAGTTCCACAACATTCTGACACTCGATGACACTCGAATACCCTGTCAGAAAAGTCTAGTGGCTGAGAATGAGCATTTTACAGTGTCTGCTATAATGTTAATGTTGTTTTCGATTGTTAACGTAGATGAATATGGCCACTTTGTAAATGTGCAGTATAGTTACGATCTTATTGCCACATTAGAACGTTCAGATAACATGATATATGACTTCAGGGATTTCCTGAAGATAAATACCAAAAAAATAACACAACTGGAATAACTACAGCAGTCGCCATCGTCTGATCTCATATGAAGCAAGAGATCGCGATGACGTATGATGACGTGTGGAGGTGTTGAAGTGCTGTCCCAATTCTTAGGGGTAAGTTTTGAAGCTTGTAAGGGCCATGGGGTAGGGGTACAAAAATAGAATTGGAATTGGGCCTAATTGTTTGTTTTGAAATTTATAAATCGTAATTTGTCCAATAATAAACCTGAAACACACGTGGTTGTTGTCATGCGGTGAACACGACCAATAATTTCGGTGTCATCATTGCAGCTCCAGCAGTCGCTGTTCAGATGCTGCACCGGCTGAATCAGTCGTCTGATCTAGGAGCGATGTCACGGTACTTTGATGCCACATGTGACAGTCACGTGGCGTCTTTGCAGCGTCAATCCGGCAGATTGATCTGCGTACCGCTGCATGAAGTCAAATGCACCTAATGAAGGAAGGATTCAAGGACGGACTGAACAAACTAAGGACGAAAAGAATGAACGAATAAATGAATGAACAAAGGACCTAATGAAGGAAGGAACAAAATATGATAGAAAGAACGAATGAATGAGCGAATGAATGAAGGGTAGAACAAAGAAACGAACAAATGAATGAATGAAGGAAGGACAGAACAATCAAACAATGGAAGGAATGTTGGAAGGAACGAACAAATATAGGAAGATTACTAAATGCGCTACACAATGTTACGTTTACACATCCCTGCACAAACTGCATGTAAACGCATCAACTTTTCACAGAGTACTTTTGAAAGGGCTACTTTTTACTCATACTTTGAGTATTATTTACAATAGATAACTTTACTCTACTTCAGGGGTGCTCAACCCTGTTTCTGGCGATCGACCTTCCAGCTGATTTCAGTTCCAACCCTGATCAAACACACCTGAACCAATTATTTAGAACGCGAGGAGCACTTGATAATTACAGGCAGGTGTGTTTGATAAGGGCTGCAACTGAAAACTGCAGGAAGGCGATCGCCAGAAATAGGGTTGAGCACCCCTGCTCTACTTGTACTACATTTTAGGGCAAGTAATGGTACTTTTACTTGAATATGATTTTTCAGCATGGGCGTCGCTAGGTCATTTTTAGGGGGGCTTTTTTTATTTCAGCCTTTTAAAATTTCAAATTTTATTTCAACCCCCCTAAAAAGTTTGTTATTACTGCTCACACATTCGAGATCTCCTCTGTCTCCTTTAAATTGGATACTGAAAAAGGCGGCAGACTCCTCTTCGTCTTTCTCGCATCCCAATCAGCTGAAGGTAGCAGACCGCGGTGGCGCAGAGCGAGAAACAAAGAGCAAGGTGTGTAATGTGTGTCTATCAGTGAATTGCTTTATTATTTGCATCTGTGCAGTTTTTTTTTGCTATGAATAGTTTCTAAAATGTTGCGAGAGAGCAATCGGTTTCCTCCTGTTAAGTTCTCGCTGCATTCACCTGTCTTCACACAACTGTTTACTCCACTGAACTTAGCTCCTATTTATAACGTATACAGGGCTGGTGCGTCCATAGAAGCGACCTAGGCGGCTGCCTAGAGCTGCATAATAATAAAGGGGTGGCAAACGGGCCCCGCCGCCCAACCCAACGTACTGACTTTTATCCACAACATCAACAGAACACTTGCATAATAGGGGTCTGGCATAATAGTGAGGGCGGCAAACGCTCCCCGCCGCCCAACCCAACGTACTGACTCATCCGTAACATCAACCCCCCGTCCTCACTTTATGAACTGGTCAGGTTCGTTTTCACTTTCGGGTTGAGGGCGGCGTGCTAGTCCATTGCCTAGAGCGGCAGTTCGGCTTGCTCCGGCCCTGAACGTATATGAATGCATAATTTAGCATTATGCTAAAGCACTATTTAAAACGATCATGATGTGGCTATTTTGATATGAAAAAATACCTTTCAGTGTAGCCCACTACAGTTTATGTGGTATTAATTACCATACATAAATGCAAATAAATGATTGTTATTTTTTTATTATTAATGACCCAGACTGTGAAATGACTTTAATACTTTTAGAGGGATTATGTTTTTAAATGTCAGTCACTCTCATTCAGAGAAGTGTCAAAGTTAATTTCAATAAATAGAAACAAATAAGTAATTATATAATATTAAAGACGTGTGACAAATTGCAAATCTAGACAATTACATTAAAACAATGGTTAACTGTACTTAATGAGTTTGGATGAATAGCCAAATAATATGAAATAAAAAATATTAATATTAAATATATATTCAATTCAATTCATCTTTATTTGTATAGCGCTTATACAATGTAGATTGTGTCAAAGCAGCTTCACATGGAAGTTTATAGTGAATTGAAACAGTGTCAGTTCAGTTTTCAGTGTTTAAGTTCAGATCAGTTTAGCTCAGGTCAGTGTGGGTTAATAATCACTACTGAGAGTCCAAACACTGAAAAGCAATTCCATGGATGTGCAGCTCTACAGATCCCGAACCATGCAAGCCAGTGGCGACAGCGGCAAAGAAAAAATTTCACCAATTGGCGAAAGTGAAGAATTTAAAAAACCTCGAGAGAAACCAGGCTCAGTTGGGCACGACCATTTCTCTTATGGCCAAACGTCTTGTGCAGAGCTGCAGTCTAGGCGCAGAAGAGGTATATTTTATTATATTTTAAGGTTTGAACTAATGTAGAACCTTCATGTTATTTAGTTAATTTATTGTTTCCTAAATAAAACAGATTTCATTTTTGGTATTTATATTTCATTGTAGATGGATATACTGCATTTTTTCATGTCGCATGGGAGAAAGTCTCTAAATGAGTGGCAGTCAGGTGAGAATAGACAACCTCATGCACACATAGTGTGTTCCCAACAGATAGCAGTCATTGCACTATAAAGTATTGTTCAGTTTTTTTGTCTTTCAGTTTCCACCAAGTTTCAGATTGTGTCAGAATAAACAGATAACTTCTATCAGTTTTGACACTAAAGAAATTAAGACTATTTTACAGTCAAATTTCTAGAATTCCATTTTTTTTGTTTCTCAGAAAAGTCAGTGCAAAAACAAAGAGAAGTTGAGGCAAAGCAGATTGAAGAAGACACAGTAACAGTAAAGTTTAGATTAGATTCAACTTTATTGTCATTACACATGTACAAGTACAAGGAAACGAAATGCAGTTTAGGTTTAACCAGGAGTGCAATAGCAGCAAGTGCAGGATACAGGTATAAGTTATAAAGTGCAGTTATTAAAAAACTATGGTGATATTTACAAATGTATGTACTATGAACATTATATACAGGTTGTGTTAGCTATGAACAGATTTACAATAGATGGATAAATGTACAGGTTGCTGTTAATAATCAGAAGTGTGCAGATAGATAAACATAATTACAAATGTATATGTACAGTGGGTGTGTACATAATTACAAATGTGCAGTGGGTATGTACAGTTCAAATAAGTGAATCAATCAGTGCAATGAATATGTGCAATTTTTAAATGTGCAAATGTTAAGTAGTGCAGTGATTATGATGAGTCTGAGTTATGAGGAGAGTGGGAAGTGTATTAGGGGGGCAAAATGTCAGTGGGGGGCAGAGTTTAAAAGGGAGACAGCTCTGGAGAAGAAGCTGTTCTTTAGTCTGCTGGTTTTTGTCCGGGGGAGCCTGAAGCGCCTTCCAGAAGGCAGGAGAGAAAACAGTCTGTGAGCAGGGTGAGAGGAATCTTTAAGAATACTGCGTGCTCTGCGCAGACAGTGTTTCCTCTGGATGTCCTCTATGGCTGGCAGTGTGGTCCCTGTGATGCATTGGGCAGTTTTCACCACCCGCTGCAGCGCCTTACGCTCAGCAACAGAGCAGCTTCCATACCAGACTGTGACACAGTTTGTCAGGATGCTTTCTATTGTACAGCGGTAGAAGTTCACCAAGAGGTAAAGTTGAGGTTTGTACTAGAAATGCAAACAGTAAAATAATTTGTACAATAAACAGGTGTGTGTGAAGACTTTTGGGTTACTCAGTACTCAAATGTTAAACCCATCTATGCAATAACATTATTGCTATAAATGTATAGTATATAGTATATACACACTGGGGGCTGAGCCCCCCTAAAATGAAAATTTCTAGAATCGCCCCTGTTTTTCAGTACTCTTTCCACCACTGGATGTGAGTGAAATTAAGTTCATTTCATTTAATAAATCTGAAAGTTTGAGGATGAATACACCAGTAGGCTATTTCATAAGCTAATATGCTAATGTTCAGAGTGTAATCGGTGATTAATTTCCAAGTGACGGCAGATGTAAGCAGTCACGGTTAAGAGGTCAGGTTACTCAAACAGCTGAGTGAAGTTGTAGATTACAACAGTCGATTACGGGACATTTGTTGACATTAAGAGCTCACCCTGGTCCTGGTCAACGAGGATCCACACCTGGGGTTAATTAGCATGATTCAGGAGAGCACCAGCACACACCAGAGTCACATTGAGCAGAACACCTGAGACCAGCTCACACACACACACACACACACACACACACACACACACACACACACACACACACACACACTTGTTAATGCTAATTTGAGAGTAGGGAAGTGTGAAGCCTGTCAGAAGGCACAGATGGCTGAAGGAATGGCCAATGGATGTTGTTACTGAATCCTCTTAATGTTACAGTTACTGAACCAGTTTGACAACAGCCGTCTGTTACTTTTCGGCCAAATTTATGAACTTTTAGTCCGTCTGTATAGGTCTGATGACTAAATGCATTGTATTGAGTTTTGTATTAATGCAATTTGAAATCTTGCTTTACCGTTTGATATTAAACTTTACTGTAATGTAATAATAATAAAGCTGTTACTGGCATCTGATGTTATTACAGAAATTATTTTGTCAGTGTAGTAAGGCTTAACTAGGTTAATAAGACAAGTCATTGTTTAACAATGGTTTGTTCTGTAGAAAAAAAATTGCTTAAAGAGGTTAATAATAATGACCTTAAAATGTTTTTGTTTTTATTATTTTTATTATATTGTTTTGTTTTTTTATTAATTAAAAACTGTGTATATATACACACACACACACAGTGCATCCGGAAAGTATTCATAGTGCTTCACTTTTTCCATATTTTTTTGTTACAGCCTTATTCCAAAATGGATTAAATTTATGTATTTCCTCAACATTTTACACACAATACCCCATAATGACAATGTGAAAAAAAGAGTTTTTGAAATTGTTGCAAATTTATTAAAAATAAAAAAGCTGAAAAATCACATGTATATAATGATTCACAGCCTTTGCCATGAAGCTCTAAATTGAGCTCAGGTACATTCTGTTTCCACTGATCATTCTTAACATGTTTCAGCAGCGTAATTGGAGTTCACCTGTGGTAAATTCAGTTAGTTGGACATGATTTGAAAAGGCATACACCTGTCTGTATAACGTCCCAGGGTTGACAGTGCGTGTCAAATCACAAACCAAGCATGAAGACAAAGAAATTATCTGTAAACATCTGAGACCGGATTGTCTCGAGGTACAAGGCTGGGGAAGGTTACAGAAAATTTTTGGCTTCTCTGAAAGTTCCAATGAGCACAGTGGCCTCCATCATCCGTAAGTGGAAGATGTTTGGAACCACCAGGCCTCTTCCTAGAGCTGGCCGGCCATCTAAGCTGAGTGATCGGGGGAGAAGGACCTTAGTCAGGGAGGTGATCAATAACTTGATGGATAGGGGAGAACCTTACAGAAGGACAACTATCTGTGCAGCAATTCACCAATCAGGCCTGTATGGTAGAGTGGCCAGACGGAAGACATTCCCCGCCTGGAATTTGCCAAAAGGCATCTGAAGGACTCTCAGACCATAAGAAACAAAATTCTCTGGTCTGATGAGACTAAAATTGAACTTCTTTTATTTTTTTTGTATTTTATATATATATATATAAAACTTTGTTCATTTAATGTTATATTGTATTCCTCTTATAATAGTAGGATAAAGTTGTAATGGATAATGTAATGGAAAAATGTATTCTATGTAAAGAAGCCCTTTAAGTACAAAACGTTTATTCCCTCAAAATATTTACAATGTTCTATTGGGTTGCTAAAATACGACAACTAATACTAGACCTATATATACAAACGTAATGAGAATTTGTGTTGAATTTATTAATTGTACACACAGACACACACAGTTATCTAAATATAACTTTTTTCTCAATGACATTAATGAGTCTACAGTCAAAAAAGAGATTTTGCTGTTTGTTCAAACTACTTATTTAAAATGAGCTGAAACAACACAATTCTTGAGATTTTTGGGGGGTCAACTTAATTGTTTTATGTTCAACCAGCTAACCTAATTCCTTCATGTTGCCTCAACACAAATCTATTTCAAGAGTTCACACTTAGCTGATGATTGATAATAAAGCTTGTTTGGCATGCTGTCCCGGGAGAGAGCCCTGAGCTTGTAAGGTCCTCGAGCCCTGGGCTCCCTCCCGTTTGCAGGGCGAGAGGGGAGTTTGAGCTCAGGTAGATCTCGATAAACTCCCCCGGCTTATTCTAGCTGAATGGTGGAAGTGAATGACTAAGGAGAGGAGTGCTTGCTTAGAGCTTGACTATGGTATTAATTTTGAGTGTTCAATTTACTTAAGGTGTGTGTTATTTGGACTGTGGGAGGAAACCGGAGAACCTGGGGAAAACCCACGCGAGCACGAGGAGAACAAGCGAAAACTCCGCACAGAAATGCCGACTGATTTAGTAGGTACTTAAACCAGCGCCATTCTTGCTGTGAGGCAACAGTGCTAATCACTGGTCCACCATGTTGCCCATCTAAAAAGGAGGGAAAGTAGAGGTGGGTGGGGGGGGTTCTTCAAGACGAAGATATTGAGATAAGAAAACTCTGGTTATTTATAGTAAGTTAGGAGTCGTCTGATTGAATAATCGATCATGGGTTAATGCGGAAAAGCTGAGAACAATCATAAGCACGTGATCCTCTCGAAATTTGTTTATACATAAACTTCTCTGTGTGAAAATCAAACTTAGCATTTTTTTACAGTGACAACAAATGTTTTCATTTTGAACAATGAGTACGTTTACATGGACACCAATAATCTGATTTGAATGCATTTAAGACAATACTCTAATTAAGAGTTTACCATGTCAACAGTGGATTTTGATTACCTTAATTCAACTAAAGTCATAATCAAACTAAACAGAAATCCAATTAAGACATGGAGTGTGCTGATTTTAGTCGCATTATTGAAGTGCAGTACAGACATGTAAACACCCAGGTAGCAAAGAATTCTGGCCCAGATTTGGCATAAAGCTGGCACAGCAGGCGTTTGTTCGGCACTGGCATACAGTGGGCCAAACATGGCCCGGGGTTAGCAGACGTGACACCGTCTTTAAGGCGGCATACAACACTTGAGCCAGATATCAAATGTAGTATTTTGACCAGATGTTAAAAAATGTATATGTGGGCCAGGTAAGTTTGGTCTATCCTGACCCACTTTTAAAATGCATTTAAATAATGTTTGAGTAAAGAAAAAATCGAACAATTGTGTCGCTTCGAGAAAAAGCATGGCCATAACGCGAAATGCTTCATGGGTTTATCAAAGTCATTGCAGTCATGACACACCAACATATCTGGCCCAGTTCAGGCCCAGTTATGGGTTATTAACCTGGCTGAGACTTGGTCCAGATATGGTCTATGTTTGGCCCTTGTATGGATGCCAGACTTGGACCAGTTGTCACGGTTTTTAGGTTTGTGCGTTCCTTCTGTATCTTATGTGTAGGCCCACACGGAATCTACGTGCGCAGAATTCCGCAGATTTTCCATAGATTTCCGCAGATTTTTAGCCCATCTTTAATTTTGTTTATTTACTTAGGTAAATGTGTGTAAATCTATATTTTTTCAGTTTTTAAATTAATTACAGTAATATTATTAACTAATATGAAAATGTTCATCTGCTTTACGTACAATGCAGTTTGTACAGTATTATTTTCTGTCTTTTAGTAGATATATTATATAAGAGACTTGCTTTGCTTCCTTAATAGGAATATAATTTCACATATTAAGGTTTTAGTTATGATACTCCCAAAATAATTCTGCAGAAATCCGCAGATTTTTACCAAAATTCTCTGCAGACATAGCAAAAAATGTCCGCAGACTCAGTCTGGTCCTGGTTATGTGTCATGCCTTGTGTGTTGTCGTGTGCTAGGGTGTGTGCTTGTTTACTTTTTTTTGTTGACGACCTGCTCTCGAATCAGCTGACTTAATCATCCTCCAGCTGATCCCTGTTTCACTGGCTATATAATTTAGCCTGTGGTTACTGCTGGTTATCAGTCCGTTGTTTGTCCTTGTTCCAGTCTGTTGTTCTCAGGATTCTTCGCAATTTGTTCGTCGGTTGATGTCTTTGTTGTGGCCAGTGGGCTTCCTTTTGTTTTGTACATTTCTTTGTCTCCGGAACATCCAGTTGTATCCTTTGATACATATTTTTCATTTTTTTCATTAAATACTTGCAATTGGATCCTCTCTGTCTAGTGACGTGGCACCAGTCATGTAGCGTAATTCACTGCGGCATGTGGGCCAAGCAAAAGCTGATTGTTTGGGCCAGATCTGGGCCAGAGAAATTTTGCTATGTGGGCACCGCAATCAAACTATTACTGTCGTATAGGATTTCCATTGCATTTTGTGACAAGATAGTCTATACACACACGGCAGTTTGACACTATTCTCTGCACCTACCGAGTCAGTGAAGGACCACAGACACCTGCATCGTGAAATGCTGAGTTTTTATGTTTCCCATACGGCATGCGGTATCAAATTTCATTAAAACAGCACTCTTTAAGCACTTCGTACTCGCATCCAAAATTTCATTTGTCATGGAGAGCATGCATGAAATGTTTATGAATGAAAGTGAAAGTGCTAAGCTACAGTTAAAGTTGACAAATTAAGAAGGAAACATCCCGAAATTACATGAAACTCCGGAGGAAATGTGGATAACATGGTGACGCAATGACGTTAATCGATGTGCTTACATGTAAAATTGCATCATGAAAAGAACACACAAAAAGCAACACATGTAAACACCTTAATCATATTATTGATTTATTCAGATTAAGGTAAACAATTCGATTACTGATGTCCATGCAAACTTAGTCAATGTTAAAATAAAAAAACGCAGCAGTGTAAATATAGCCTCAGTGACGCATTCAAGCTCATGTGAATCATGGCTGACAGGCAGAATGAGGTGGAGATGAGGGTCTCGGCACCCTGATCTCAGTAATACCCGCTTTAATGCCAGGCTTGTTAGGGTCTGGGCTGCAGCTGTGCCCGTTGATGGGCTGTGCCATCTGCCAAACAGGCCTCTGGGAGCGAGGAACATAAAGAGAGCTTTAATTGGGTTTGAGCAGAGAGACTGAT
>CAIGQZ010033189.1:4852391-4869463 GCA_903798205.1 Danio tinwini
ACATCAAATAAGGGTTGGTACAAAAGTAATCTAAATGTAATCCAAAGATTACATTACATTAAATGTGTAACCTAATGTTTTTTTTTATTGTGTAACGTGTAAATTATTCATAGTCCACTGGTGACTAAAATATAATGTCGTTCCTCGTGATCGTTTAATGTAAAGGTAAGCGCGTTAAGATGAACATCTGAGAAACTGATGAGTTTCAGGTGTTTTTAATTGATACTTTTTCTTTATAATATTATACAAAATATAATTGCATTGTGCAGGCGACACGGTGGTGCAGTGGGTAGCGCTGTCGCCTGACAGAAAAAAGGTTGCTGGTTTGAGCGCCAGCTGAGTCAGTTGACATTTTTGTCAATTTTTTGATATATATTTATTATTTTTCGATTCGCCACCATCAAATATTTGGCAGGATTTTGATTCCATCTGCTTGTTAAGTGTGACGTCAAACGAAGTGGCTTCTGGGTCCAAGTGCACTATCAAACTCTATGGGGAGACTCAACAATTGTAATAATAAACGTTTACAAAGCGATGTAATGCTTTTATAAATCATGATCGCAATATATATATCCAATGGCCAGAAAGTGGTTTCCTTTTGTATATTGTTACAATATTGATGTCTGTGATGCAGCAAGTCCAGAGACGGTCATAAAAGTGGTCATAAACAAATATGTTCTCAATTCAAATGATTAGCGGCTCGGACCCGGAAACGGTATTCTATATGTCACTACTTAACAAGCGATAGTCGTCCAGAGGGAACAGTTGATTGTTGCCTAGCAATGACAGACGCCATAGGAGCGCAAGCTCAAAACTTGTTGAATTTGGTGAAGAAAGTGACGCACTTTGAGTTTTCCACACATTTTTAAAATGCATTATTCGAACAGCCCCTTAATACTATGTAAATATCTATTGTGTGTTATATTACAACACAATCTCACAGCAATTCGTAACTATTTCATATGATCTCATTTGTACAATTTAGTACGATTTTCCCATCCCCCAATGACGGTTGGGTTTAGGGGCGGGGGTTGGGTGCCACGCCTCTTTAAAATCGTATGTTTTCATATGACTGAACTTGTACGAATTATCCACTGAACTAACAAAACGTAAAATAGTTACATTTCCTTGTGAGATGAGGCTGGATATTATCATAATTGTTGTTCACCAATTTACAGATTTCTGTTGTCGTTATTTACAGTGTATATACAGTATATTATTATTTAGTTGCTGTTACTATTTTATCATATTCAAATATTTTTGAATGAACACTTTCATGCATGGTGTCCACATTTGTGGACAGTTAATTTAACTTAATTTAAGGTTCATTAATCATGGTAATTTTCTCCAAACCATTCGAGGGCAGTGTCAGTAGACTGTCAGCAGTATTGTCACAGTGGCTACTCTTTTGCATTCCAGTTATTCTTAGCTTAATCATATCATTAATCCAATATGGCTGACAGTGATGGCCGTGTGCTAAATGCCTCAGGCATATCTGTGAAAAACTTTTATTCAAGGAGGTCAATTGAGGTAAAAAACAAAATATTAGTATGTACAGTAAAGCATGATGAATATGTTAGTAATTTATCAAATAAATTTTAGGGTAAAATGTTATTTTTATTCATCAAAAACCAACTGTCCATGTATATGAACGTCATGCAACAGAGGAGTCAGATTGCATAAAAGTCCTTTTTTCTGTAACCTGCTAGTAATATCTATTCTATTTTTTCACACATGTTATAAATGGTCTTATATTGTAATAAAACAGACATTTAACAAATATATCAACACAAATAGTCATTTAAAATGACACATTACAGCATGAAATGGCAATTTTACACATTCATATGGAAACAAATTTGCATTTTGCCTTCTAAACATGTAAAGACTAAAAATACTATAACTGGGATGATTTAACATGAAGTAAGATAAGGATGAAATAATAAGTTGTTACAATCAGCAGTGAATGTTTTCCATGAATTACCCATACTGCAAATGTTTCTGCATACATGTATAACTACTGTTATTATTGTTCCTACAGTGTGTTTTATTGTTATTATATTGTACAGAGTGGGCCGTTTATATGGATACACCTTAATAAAATGGGAATGGTTGGTGATATTAACATCCTGTTTGTGGCACATTAGTATATATAAGGGGGCAATCTTTAAAAGATGGGTGGTGACCATGGTGGCCATTTTGAAGTCGGCCATCTTGGATCCAGCTTTTGTTTTTTCAATAGAAAGAGGGTCATGTGACACATCAAACTTATTGGGAATTTCACAAGAAAAACAATGGTGTGCTTGGTTTTAATAAACTAACTTTATCTAACACGTTTCTGACCACTTATAAAATGTGTTCAGTGTGCTGCCCCTTGTGTTGGATTGTTAATGCAATCCTCTTCTCCCACTCTTCACACACTCATAGCAACACCGCAGAAGAAATGCTACCACAGGCTTCCAGTATCCGTAGTTTCAGGTGCTGCACATCTTGTATCTTCACACTATAGACAATTGCCTTCAGATGACCCCAAAGATAAAAGTCTAAGGGGGTCAGATTGGGAGATCTTGGGGGCTATTCAACTGGCCCATGATGACCAATTCACTTTTCAGAAAACTGTATTCAGGAAACCATTCCCATTTTATTAAGGTGTATCCATGTACTATGGCCCACCCTGTACTATTATTGTTTTTAATAAATGAGCTGATATGAATAGAATAACGGTGACGCAGTGGCGCAGTAGGTAGTGCTGTCACCTCACAGCAAGAAGGTCGCTGGTTCGAGCCTCAGTTGGCGTTTCTGTGTGGAGTTTGCATGTTCTCCCTCTTGGATTCCTCCGGGTGCTCCGGTTTCCCCCACAGTCCAAAGACATGAAGTACAGGTGAATTGGGTAGGCCAAATTGTCTGTAGTGTATGAGTGTGTGTGCATGGATTTCCCAGAGATGGGTTGCGGCTGGAAGTGCATCAGCTGCGTAAAACAAGTGCTGGATAAGTTGGCAGTTCATTCCGCTGTGGCGACCGCAGAATAATAAAGGGACTAAGCCGAAAAGAAAATGAATGAATGAATGAATAGAATAACAGGCCATTAAAAAACACAATATTCCATATTGTCAGCTGTCTTTATGTCCCATTTTACACCTTTGTTGCATGATGTCCACGAATGTGGACAGTTAAATAATTTTTTAATAAAACAAAATTTTGTAAAAATGAAGATGGATTTCAGTTTTAGTGTTATTAAAGATATTAAAGTTATAAAAAACTGCAGATAATGTTTTTCATAATTCACGCATGAAAGGGTTTAATAATGTTAATGTTTTTTTTTATAATTTCTTGCAAGTGAAACTCCTTTCAGTCCAGTGACTTATTGATTGGTGCATGTTGGTGGGCTGGGCTTCACAGTGACTCAGTGGCTAGCACTGCCACATCACAGCAAAAGGTCGCTGCTTCGAGTCCTGGCTGGGTCAGTTGGCATTTCTGTGTGGAGTTTGCATGTTCTCCCCGTGTATGCGTGGGTTTCCCCCGTGTGCTCCAGTTTCCCCCACTGCCCAAAGACATGCAGTATAGATGAATTAAATAAACTAAATTGGCCGTAGTGTATGTGTGTTAGCGAGTGTGTATGGATGCTCCCCAGTACTGGGTTGCAGTTGGATGGGCATCTGCTGTGTAAAATACGTTTGCGGTTCATTCCGCTGTGGCTAAGAAAATGAATGAATGAATATTAAAGTGTTTATTCATTAATTACAGGTGATTTGCATAGATGTGGTATTGAAAACCAGGGATTAGTTTTTTTCCGTGTGAATAGATCATCATGTTTTACGGGATACACTTTTCAGTCTCCGAGCCTCTCATACATTTTTTATTTTGTATTTACTTTTTTCTCGATCCATCCCTCTCTGGCTGTCTGTTCTCGGCTGCTTTCTGCAAGCCCAGGTTTTGTTGTCATTTGGGTTAACGCTGGTGATGTGTGCTGTGAAATCCAACATATAAACCACTACAGCAGAGTTGTGTGTGTGTGTGTGTGTGTTCCTCATACAGTATAAGAGCCACAGGCATCGGTTTCATCAGTTTGTTAAAGGAGGAGAGAAGCAGCGTTTGCTCTGGAGCTTTGAATGAGCTACAGTAAACTTCAGCTTATCTCTCCTGCCAGGAGCTTCAGGTAAACACACACACACACGGGTCTTCAAGGCCTGCCATTTGTCTGATGATGGGACTGAAGGAGGAACGAGACTGGAGAAGAGCTGCCTTTTCTGGGTCGTCAAATCGGCGAGGCACAGGGGAAGCTGGGAGATTTAGTTTAACAAGTACAAAATATCTTAAGTTTAAGGCTTCAGTTTGAGACATCTTGAATATTTTACATCATCTGTCAGTGACTTTATCAGGCATTAAAATACATGTAGATTATTTCAGAGGCAATACAATTTCAAAAATGGATAGCACTCTCACCTCACAGCAAGAAGGTTGCTGGTTCGAGCCTCGGCTGGATCAGTTGGTATTTCTGTGTGGAGTTTGCATGTTCTCCCCGTGTTGGCGTGGGCTTCCCCCACAAGTCCAAAGATATGCGCTATAGGTGAACTGGGTAAGCTAAATTGCCCATAGTGTATGTGTGTGAATAAGAATGTATGGGTGTTTCCCAGTGATGGGTTGCAGCTGGAAGGGCATCCGCTGCATAAAACATATGCTGGATAAATTGGCGTTTCATTCCGCTGTGGCGACACCAGATTAATAAAGACACTAAGCCGGAAAGAAAATGAATGAATGAAATATTCCTGTTATAGTTTCAGTTTAAAACAGCAACCACAAAACAACAACAGTAATAAATCATAAGTATTGTTATTATTGTTTTTATTATTACTATTATCATCATCATTTTAAATAATAATAATAATGTAAAAAACATTTGTTTTATCTTTGCTTTCACACACAAAATATTAATGTATAATATATATATATAATACAACTATATAATTATATAATATACAACATATGTAATTGTATTAGTTGTTTAAGTTATTTTATTGGAACATATATACATAATATTTGTCAATACATAAGTTCACATTTCAGATTTGTTTAGCTTTATTCATTATAGAAATTCTATCTACTGGTGAAGTCAGAATTATTAGCCCCCCTGTTTATTTTTCACCGCAATTTCTGTTTAACGGAGAGATTTTTTCAACACATTTCTAAACACATATAGTTTTAATAACTCATCTCTAATAAGTGATTTATTTTATCTTTGTCATGATGACAGTAAATAATATTTGACTAGATATTTTTCAAGACACTTCTATACTTAAAGTGACATTTAAAGGCTTAACTAGGTTAATTAGGATAACTAGGCAGGTTAGAGTAATTAGGCAAGTTATTGTATAACGATGGTTTGTTCTGAAGACTATCGAAAACAAATATAGCTTAAAGGGGTTAAAAAAAAAGTTTTTTAAAAAATGTAAAACTGCTTTTATTCTAGCCAAAATAAACCAAATAAGACTTTCTCTAGAAGACAAAATATTGACATATTGTGAAAAATTTCTTGCTCTGTTTAACATAATTTGGGAAATATTTAAAATAGAAAAAAAAACTCAAAAGGGGGCTAATAATTCTGACTTCGACTGATATTAGAATTTTTAGAACAAATTATGAATTAATAATAAAATACATAGTTTTACTTTGTTATACATTCTTTTTACTCTTTCCTCATAATTGCCGTTTGTGATTGCGGTTTCATTACCACAACAATAATAACATTCAGGTAATCATCGATTTTGGCTGCACGGTGGTGCAATGGGTAGCACAATCGCCTCACAGCAAGAAGGTCGCTGGTTCTAGCCTCGGCTGGGTCAGTTGGCATTTCTGTGTGGAGTTTGCATGTTCTCCCTATGTTCAAGTGGGTTTCCTTCGAGTGCTCTGTTTTCCCCCACAAGTCCAAAAACATGCGCTTAGGTTACAAACCGTTAACAAAGACTTTTGGCTCAATAAACTACTGAATAGCTGCTTAATAGTAATAAGGTAATAGTTGGGTTTAGGTATTGGGTAGGATTAGGAATGTAAAATATGAGCATACTCAACATCCCAAGGCAAGTCATTTCACTTGGTGGCCATCTTTAAAGCGCTTCTCTCGCAGATTAGGAAAGCATCAAATTCTCTAAAACTGTTTGCCAAGCTTACAATTACATTACATCTCTTGTCTGGCCTGGAAATGCCTCGGGATCCCCCGGAGGAGCTGGAGGAAGTGTCTGGGAACAGTGAAGTCTGGGGATCTCTCTTAAGACTGCTGCCCCCATGACCCGACCCTGGAAAAGTGGATGAAAATGAATGATTGAATAAATGAAATAATCTTCTGAATAATGATCCTCTGATCGCACTGCTCTTCTGAAGTAATCCACAACTTGATCATGATGGCGAATCTCCTCTAGAAATGAAAGCGACTCGTTGTTTACAAGTTTGTGGGCATTTGAGTAATTGCTGTCAAGTGGTGTGTGTTTGACAGGACGGACTGGACCTCGTGTTAGTTTTATACAGATTACAAAAACCAAAAATGTTTTCAAGTGCACTTGGTTCATTTGAAAGAAGAGATTTCAAGCTATTTTGGATATATTTCTTATGTCTGTAAAGCAAATATTCGCTGAGATAACAGTGTGTTTGTTGACCACCAAACTGTCCTAAATGCACATGTCAGTCTATATCGATCAATGATTGCCTCCTGTATTAGTAGGTGGGGCTTCATTCGCCATGTTGACTGCTACACTTTTTCCCATTCATAACTATACGAGTGACATGTCTTGTGTATTCTATAGTCTTTGTCATACTTTATAAGTGGTAATAAACAGTTCATAGCTTAATGATAGGCCAGAAGTAAATGGTGTGAATTGTTACGTAAAATAAAGTGTTACCACTTCAATGTATGTGATATCAATTAAGGGTTAGTGCAAAAGTAATCAAGAGATTACATTACCTTAAATATGTAACCTAATGCAATGAAAAAAAAATGATTTATTGGATTTACTAAAAAACATTTAAGGTAAGTGGTTGCAAACAGTTTATACAGGCTGAATTTAAACAAATAAATTTAGTTGAACGTTACTAAATGTAATTAGTTTGTTTAAATTCAGCCCATCAGTTTTTTGCAACCACTTACCTAACATTTTTTTAGTAAATCCAATACATTTTTTTTTAATGCTGAATGAAGTATTTGCGGGATAAAATTACATAGAAAATATATGCAAATTTATGCATGTGAGTGACGCAGTGCTCGTCATTTGGTGTAAATCCAGCATAAGAGATTATATACTTTTGTAAAGTAATTTGTAATCAGTAACTGATTACAATTCAGAAGTAATCTACCCAGCTCTGGTTATAGATTGAGTTGTACAACCAGTCTGCTGCTATTCTGAGGTTAGTTCATATTTCATGAGCTTACTTCTCTTGTCTAGATGTTTATTGACCTGGGCACGACCTCTGACCTCTCTTTCCTCCAGCAAAGTCACTGGCTTTGACCACCCATGTGAAAGTGGCGAAGCAGAGGTCAGGCAGCTGCTGTGCCGGAGTTTAATGGACTCCTGTGACAATGTAGAGAACACGACGGGAGGGAAAGAAAACGTACGCGGCTCCATTACAGTGGCCCCTCGTTTATCACGAGAGTTACGTTCTAAAAATAACCCGCAATAGGCGAAATCTGCGAAGTAGACAGCTTTATTGGTTACAGTCATTATAGATTTTTTTAGGCTGTAAAAACCCTCAACACATACTTTATACACTTTTCTCAGACAGGCATTACAATTTTTTACACTTTTCTCTCGTGTTTAAACACTCAAAGTTCAAACTTTGTCCCGTGTTATAGAATAAAACCAAAGATTAAAACCTGTTGTCAGGCGCAAACATTCAATCGATGTCGGCAAAAGGTTTATAAAACTTTAGCTTTTGTGCAGATAATGTTGGCATCAAGCATAATGTTCTTTTTCCTGCTGTCACTGATCCACAAAACGAACACACATGATAGTTAGAAGCTCAACAGATGCACACATTCACATGTTAATTAAATTGAAATGATTCAGATGGTGTTCTGTGGCACGGCAGAAATGTGAACAGTGTCCTGAGTCGATACCCTGATATAAACCTATGTTTGCATGGTGCTGCGTGGCACATCGCATCCGGTGTGTGACCCTCTTTACGATGGTCTTGCTGTAGACAGTTACAACCATTTTACCACAAATACTGCAACCACAAACACTGCTATTTGCTTATGCAAAAATAAAATCACCAGAAAATATACTGTAGATCTATTTTAACATCTAAAAATACAGTTAGCGTATCGATTTTGTTTTGACTTTAGCTTTATTTTTACCTGTAAAAAGGAGAGAGAGAAAAAAAAAAGTTATATTGTCATGCTGGTAGACAAGGAAGACAGAGATGGTTATCTTTTCACAGCATTTATTCAACAAAGTCACTAATCACACGGAGTTCAGAGGGCTGATATGTGCTCGTGTGATCTTCGCTCACAGCATGCAATGTGTGTCAACAGTAGATGTGGTTAAGGCAGGGGTGGGCAAACTCGGTCCTGGAGGGCCGGTGTCCTGCATAAAATAGCTCCAACTCTAATCAAAAATACCTGAACATGCTAATCAGTGTCTTCAAGATCACTAGAAATCTATAAGCAGGTGTGTTTGATTCAAGTTGGAGCTAAACTGTGCAGGACACCGGCCCTCCAAGACCGAGTTTGCCCAGCCCTGGCTTAAGCTCACTGGTGGTTCCCTCATAGGAGACCAGTGTTGGGAGTAATGCGTTACAAAAGTAATGTATTACAGTTAAATATTACATTTTCCTGTAACGCAGTAGTGTAAGGCATTACTAATACATTTTCAGTAATATTTTACCTGGTACTGTCACAATGATATACACAGGAGACCCAAATGCAAGTGAATGCAAGATGATTTATTAAAGAGTCACAACTGGTATAATCTCACCAGATAGTGTTGAGCAAGGGTGCTCACACCGGGATTACAACACGCCCAACAGCGACAAAAGTTCATCCGAGAAATAGCGCCACACAGAAGTCTCTCACTGATATCTCACCAGATATCGAGGGAAGGGGAAGGTTAGCGCTTGGTAGCAACTCTCAAGGAAGTCGACACGCTTACCAGCGGTAAAGTTCATCAGAGTAGCGGAATGAGATGAAGTCTCTCACAGATAATGCTGTCATCAGAGCAGGCAGTAGAAACAACATCAATGAAACGGAGACGTGCATAAGGTCCAAATGAAACAGGCTATGTCGGAGAGCCTCCACCAAAACGAGCGAGAGCGTCTAACAGAGAGCAGACACAGGAGTGAACAAACAACGGACTGATAACGCTATCTACAAAACACTGAACATATGTAGCGCGCGGAAAGCGCAACAGCTGTGAATGATAGCAAACACCTGTGTGTTGTGAGTAGTAACAAAACACATGACCACCCAGCTGATGAATGTAAACACACACACACACACACACACACCACGCGGTGAAGAACCCAAACAAGACACACCCACTTCCGACACACACACACACGCTCTCAAGAAAAACAGAAAGATCCACAACCGTGACAGGTACATGTTCAGTAACGCATGCGTTACAACAAACGTTACAACAAACTTTTCGCCCACAAGACATTAACAAATAAAAAATAGCACAGTTCTATTTCCTGTTTGTGGTGAGTAAACATATGTGTGTGCGGTCATTAATCTCCCTCTGACTATTGAAACTTTTTACTTTGTACGCGGAATGATTTCAGCCTTTGAGCTCGAGGTCCGGGGCTATTGGCTCAGCCCGGTTCACAGTAACGTTAAGCTCTAACACGTAGCGTAAAAGTGGCAAATAGATAAAAATGGCAGAAGACAGTACATTCGCAAGATGTACGTGCATGCATATGGCGTTATTTCACTGACAAATGTCGTAAGTGCAGTATTACAAGTCAAGAGCGCATTCATGTAATACGAGCAAACGAACACGCCAGTTTCCTTCGTTCGTGGACAAAACTCCTCGTGTGCACCATACCTGCCAACACTCCCGTTTTTAATTTCACCCCCCCCCCCCCAAGTTCCTCAGCATTTGAGTACAGACCGGCTGAAACCTGGTGCTTGTGCTCTTCAGTTTGCGCACACATCACCAATCCCCCCCCCCCACTTTCTTCAGTTCGCGCAACCCAATCCCCTCCCCACCCCACCCCCCGGTCTCCTGGAATTTACGAACCAAATGTTGGCAGGTATGGCGTGCACTCAAAACACTGGCTGGGCTGCTCACGTGTGAATGATCTGATCTCGCTCCGTCAGATGATGCAGACTCACAATTTGTGCCTTGTGTTTCCTCCTTTTTTCGTGCTTTTTCTCCAGAGATCCTCCTGTTAAATTGTTATACCAAGAATATGGTTTATATATTGCTACACAATTTACCTACAAGTTAAGGTAAATAAATAAATACTAGTGTTTTTGAGTGTTAGGTATAGACCATTTCAATGTGGTTATGTCATTGGCCCATGAACATTTCCTGCTTGTTATCAAAATTATTGTTATAACTGTCACAAGAGGCAATTCAATCATAACTTTGTTAAAACAGCTATCATAACATTATTTATCAATATGTGGACCTTTTTGGATTCTCTGAAGCTATAGAAATTAAACATGCAAAACAGGAAATACGTTGGGACCATTGTTTTTGTTTACATCCCTTAAAATGGTCTATACTGCCTATGTTTTAAGCTAGTATTATTTACAATATATAGTCAAGCTATTCACAGATATTGCCAGATAACCACTTTACCTCTACCATACTCTTAACAGGTCATTTGTGAATCTGACTGTCATCCTGTCTTGCATTGTCTTGAGCCTTCACGTTGCCAATTATATACTATGTTGTTAGTATCCTGTATAGGTCACAGTCATTCTGCTACATCATATCGCTTTCTACTGGACGTAAAATGCTCTGCAATATATTTAGTCGTTTTAGACTGTTAAGTTGTAATTCTGTAGTTATTTTGGTGAAAGTAACTAAAACGTAATATAAGAGTAATGTAACATTACAATTTTGAGACAGTAATATTGTAATGTAAGGGATTACTTTTAAATAACAGTAACAAGTAATCTGTAATGTATTACAGTTTGGACGTAACTTGCACAACACTGCAGGAGAGACAGCAAGTGAGTATACAAGCACGCAGTTCATCTAGTAGGTTGTAGACAGTAGATGTTCTCAAGCTCACTAGTAGTTCGCTTGTAGGAGGTACTGCAGGTGAGTATACAGACTAACAGTTTATCTAGTAGATCTTCTGGTGAGCACAAAATGTTTAAGCATTCCTTGTACACGGTGAGAAGGATCAGAAAACATGTAAATAATCATCCGTTGGTGAGAATAGAAGCACACAGTTCATGTGAGTGAATAGCAGATCTTCTAGTGAATATCAGATAAGTAATATCACTTCCCTTGATCAGCAAGAAGGACTCGAAGACTCATAAAGAACATCCATGGAAGAAGACGAAGGAGTGAAGATGAAGACAATCTGAGTTTAATACCAGCAAGGAATGAGAGGATAAGGTGAGCTTATATAGTGTTCTTGATGATGGGAAACAGGTGCAAGTAATTAGATGGCCGGTGAGAGTTGACGGGATTGGATGGAGGTGGTTTGAGATGGTGATCGCTGATTAGGTGAGCAGGAACGAGCCGTGGATGTGACATATATAGCCTATTGAGTTGCATGTTAAGCTGCAGTCAAACTAGAGTTTGAGCTTGCGAAATTCTGCTGTATGGCGCTGCGAAAAGGGGCGGGATTAAACAAGATGATTAGGCATTAAAAAAGCGAGCGATTGCTCCATGCTTTAAATTTCTGTTCAGAGAGGCCATGTTTTGATTCTGGATTGTTCTCACGCAGTCAAGTGATGCGATTTCGCTGGTCAGAGTTCACCAAGCTTGAACTTTGCACCTCAGCGAAATGCAAAACCTGACGCATGCGAAACCTGCGTTTACGGTCTGACGCATTCGCGTGCGTATGAATGGAAGTCTATGGGGAGAAAAGTCCGGTGTTTATCCATGCCTAAATTTAACCAATTTTCACAGTAATAGCTGAATTTAGATATATTTTTTAGGTATTTTTCTAGCTACACTAATGCCTTACAATGTAACTCAGTAACACATTTAGTTACATTTTTTTTTAAATAACAATAGATTGTAACTTTTATCATTTTCCTAACTCTAACAGATGATTGGTTAAGTAATAGGCAATGTGAAGCGTGATGACTCAGTTATGCTGATTTCATTATATTTATTTACCGTTTATAGAACAGTCTAACTGTGGGTTAGCTTGCATGTGTGGGCATAGTTTCACATCTTTACCTTAAACGTTATTTATTTATATTATTTGAAATAAAACGTATATAAATAAGGAGGATAAAGAGCACACGTTTGGCGCTGAAGCCATGATCCATCTGTGTTTATGTAAACCGTATCGTTGCATTACTTTCATTGATATAATCAGTAATAACAAAACTGTGCATATTATTATTACTATAAAAGGTATATTACTGCCTTAAGTCAGTAACTTAGGCAGTAATGCAAAGTAATAAATAAGTGAATAAATAGCCTAAATTACAGGAACCAGAGGGACCAAAATCAGTCACTAGGTGTAGTGCCTCCCTATGGGACTATAGTGCCCCCTCAGTTATGACAGCCTGGTGCCGGGCCTAGTATTCAGGGTCACAGGCTAAGAGATCTGTGTCAAATCAAGAGAATGAGGTCAAATCTGAAAATGTGGTAAAAATCAGGCAAGGACTTTTTTTTCTGGATTACTGGGAAGGGGGTGTGCGGGTCAATCGGTGCTTTTTAAAACCCTATCCGCTTGTTAAGTGGTGACATGTTGGTGACGTATGTAATACTGTTTCCGGGTCCAAGCCGCCACTCATTTGAATTGACAAAATATTTGTTTATGATCTTTTTATTCATGTCACACAGGAAGTTTTATATAAAGTCATAGTGCAAACAACAATCACTGGGCTTGCTGCATCACAAATACCAAAATTTTAACAATTTATAAAACATTAATCACTTTCTGTCCATTAGATATTAGGCATGGACATATATATTGCGATCGTGATTACATTATTACAAGTATTACATCGCTTTGTAAACGTTTATTATTAGCATTTGATGACTCTCCTCATTCAGTTTCATAAAGCGCTTGGACCCAGAAGCCCCTTCGCGTGACGTCACACTTAACAATCGAATTTGTTGGGTTTAGGGAAGGGGGTGGGTGGGGTTATCGGTCGATTGGTCAGTCAGTCAACAGCGGCCTCTGGTGGATTTATGTGAGAACAGCGGGTGCGAATAGCACTGGAAATTTGAGGTCTGGAAAAGCGTACACAACAGCCTCTGGCGGATTCGTGAAAACAAAAACTGCAAAAACCATATCTCCTGGGACGTATTTGGCACTCTTCAGAAATGTATATAGGAGTACCTAATTAGATTGAGCCTGGGTTGAATCTTTAACATGGCTGTGAACTATACTCTCATTTCAGTGTAATAATCAAGGAACTTGCCTGCCGTACAGCAGGTGCAATGATATTGGGCACAGTTTTTTCAGTATCATTGTGACTACTGCAACCATGATACAGCAGCAAAGTTCATTGATTGTTACGCCAGAATGAGAGTATAGTTCCCAGCCATATTGACCTAAATTAGCAACTTTTCACTTTCCGTTGGTCTTAGTACATGATGTAACTACAGAATAAGGCAAGCTTTAACAAGGATAAATGTCAAAACATTTTTTTAAGTTTTAAGTGAGATGCTAATGGTCTAATCCAATTAAATGATTTATGCTAAGCTAAAAGATTTATTTCCCACCAGACCCAGAGATTAACTGAATAGATAGAAAAAATGGTAAAATTCAACTATTTAACTCTAGGGGACTTGCAAAATGAGTACCTTTTGAAAATAAGTGGAGTGTTACTTTAAAATCTCACTTTCAAGTGAATGTATTGAGCATTCTCGAGTTTGTCTGTAAAGAGAGCAAAAGACAGGAGGGAAGACTTGAATGTGTGTTAGAGAGACAAACTCTGACTAATGGACTAATATTAATGGTGTTCAATGACGGATTGATGACCAAGCATTTGCCATTCCAAAATCAGACATAAATAATCCCTCTGTGCCTTTCAGATGTCTGTGATTGATTGATTTGTCTGTACAAATGGAGCTGCGTCTCTCTGATTTCCGTTTTTTAATGAAGGAGAAGCACGTCTGTGTTGGAAAACAATACAGATGTAAAAGAACATTCATCTCTCCCTCTCTCTCTCCCACTGGCCATTCATAATCTTTTTCTTTGTTTTGTTTCTTCGTTCATCAGCTTTTGTGTGCATCTTTCATTTATTAGGTCTGAAGAGGTGCTTTTCATCTTTGAACTTTTAATGGACTAACTGTAATAACCACAAGGCTTTTCATAGAGCAGAGAGCACGACAGCCAATGTATCAGACGCATAATCAAAGGGCAGGTTGCTTTTTTAAACTAAAAGGAGTTTGTTGTTTTATGTCTGTTTGGCTGAAAACATGCATTTGTACTGCAGTAAACAAAATAGTAATAATGAATGAAACGTGGCAAACAATTTGAGAAAAATACTGCATGTACAGTATTAGCAACACTATCTCGTGCAACATAGGCACATTCTGAAAATGTACCCCTAAATACGTCTCTGGAAATCGTGAATTATGTAGCCAGAGGTACGCATGGCTGCATTTCACCTGAATGCTATGGGGTGGTATCACGCCATTCCTTTTGACGCCTACAAGCTAACGTCTTACTGTTACCAGTTGTCCAGTGGCTCACAGCGTATGTTGGTGGACTTGAGACACAGAGCGGAGTTAATCGCAAAGACGGGGTTCTAGTCTGGCGAAGTACAATTGCCAGAAAGCAGGTAAGACAAAAACAAAAGCCAAAAATTTAAATAAACAAGTAATTAGCAGGGTGAGAATGTGGTAAAATCTGAAAACGTGGTAAAAATCAGGGGGCTTTTCTTTTTCTGGATTGCTTTGGAAAACACTGTCAGTTTTTTTTTTCAGTAGCCCCGATTGACCAGTGCCCACTCACTTCCCATGAGTGGGCGCTGGTCAATCTGTGCTTTTGAAAACATTATTTGAGTTTAGGGAAGAAGGAGGGTGGGTCAGTCGATCAGTCAGTCAGTCAGTTGACAGCGGCCTCTGGTGGATGTACGTAAGAAGAGCAGGCACGAATGGCACTCGCGAGAGAAATTTGAGATCAAAAAGGTACACAGCAGCCTCTGGTGGATTTGCGAAAACAAAAACTGGAAAAATTTGGCGTTCTCCAGAATTTTATATAGGGCTACGTTTTCAGAATGAGCCTGGGTTGATCTTACAGCAATTCATAACTTTTTGATTTAGTGGCTAATTCTTGGGGTGACACGATGGCTCAGTGGTTAGCACTATATAAATTCGTACAATGTCATTCGTACAATTTAGTACGATTTGCTCATCCTCCAATGATGGTTGGATTTAGGGGTGGGGTTTGGTGCCATGCCAAAATTAAAAATCGTACATTCATAACCGTAAACTGACAAAAGGTGCATTATGTAAGTTTGACACCCAGTGGTTGAACTAGGTATTGCACTCCTGGATCAAAATAAACGCAAGCGCGGGTTGCCAGATTGAGTACAGGAGCGAGTGATTTAAACTGTGTTTTAAATAAAAGCAACGACGCGATAGTGGGAATATTTTCCATAATAAAAGGAGTTTTGGTTCTAACCAACACCTCGAATTGATATATTAGAAACGACTTTTATTCTCACAGCTGAACAACAGAAACCTATGACAGTGATCACCTCAGGTAAACCTTGTGTGCTTTATTCAGTGCTAAATGCTAACAATGTGAGTTTGAATGCCATTTTACATGACATGTATTGTCATATACTGAAAGCAGATAGTTCATCTCAGATCTTGAAAATACAATAAACTTTAGAACTAAACACATATGAGTGATTCAGCATCTACATTTAATGATGTTAAAGAGGGTTAACATGTATTAAACAGATTATAAACCTTACCGTTTCGTGAGTTCTGACTGCATATTCTGTGCTTCTGAATGGCTGTATTCAAATTTCCATCATGTTTCGTCTGGTGCAAACAGCCAAATTGCTCATCACTGCCTATCTCATCACAAAGCGTGTTGTTAGGACACGCGGTTACAATGTAACCTGCTCACCTAATGTTTATGTTTGTAATATTTATATCATTTGCTAATTAATAACTTCATGTGGAACTGAATCTGTCTCATTTCAATATCTGATACTGTCCACTGACACTGTCGCATTTCATCCACGGACGCATGCTTTCAGAGTCTTTCTGAATGAATGAATGAAATACGCTGTTTTCCAACAAGGCAACCCGGGGTGCTGAATTATAATTGGCTAAACTGACATTGTGCAGGTAAAATTTTCCTAAACAAAGACAGCGTTACGGCACGGAAAAACATTTTAAAGCAGAATATCTGACTTCAGCATTGTTTTTCAGTTAAACAAGTATGTTCACTTGGCATGTTTCTTAAATATCTGCACACATATTAAGGTATTTTTATGGTTTAGAAGAGTCATAAACTTACATACAGCACCTTTAAGGTAGTTAAGTTTCCTTCTGAGATCAGGCTTTTGTTGTAGTACCTATTTTCTAAAATGTATAATATTATTAAATGCATACTTCTATTACCCTTATCGGTTCAGCTAATTTTTATCAATCAAATATTGTATTCTAATGTGTAATTGTATTCTGTGATAAATACATATTTTTTTTATAAATGATTCAAACTCACATGCAATTATATATATATATTATAGACACTGGTTTGATCCTCAGCTGGGTCAGTTGCCATTTCTGTGTGGAATTTGCATGTTCTCTCCGTGTTCATGTGGGTTTCACCCACAAGTCCAAAAACATGTGGTATCCGCTGCGTAAAACATATGCTGGATAAGTTGGCGGTTCATTCCACTGTGGCGACCCCTGATTAATTAAGGGACTAAGCTGAAAAGAAAATGAATATATATATATATATATATA
>CAIGQZ010033189.1:4871312-4885512 GCA_903798205.1 Danio tinwini
CATACTTCAATTTCTTTATTAGCACACCTGCTTTCCATGCTAGAAGTACAATGGCAGCCCCTCATGAAACATAAAATGTCCTAGGACTGGTCCCCTTTTGCCTTGCTCTATCATCACTCTTCACTTTATCCTTCCGGAGCTTCTCACCATGGGACTTGACACTGGTGCGGTGAACCGTTCCCATGGCTCTCAGCAAACTAGACATTGAAGTGTTTACCCTCTGTGATAGCGCTCTTGCCTCTCATATCAGAAACACCAGTTTAAATCCTACTTGTAGTGGTGAGAGTAGAATCTTGGTGCCGTGACCCAGATGACAGTGATCTTTAGGAGATAAGCCTAACAGAAACCATATATGCACAGCTGTGCAAATAAACCTCCCTACAGCTAGCGACTGATACTAATGACTACATACTTCAATGTCTTTGTTAGCAAACCTGCCTCCCTTGCTGAAAGCATTCATTTGAATTAGGGATGGGTGATATCTTATCGTTTGCAATTTACCGGCAAGAATTCTACCCACTATAAAAACAATCAAATTTACAATTGAACTGTGCAATCAGTTATTACAGTAGCACATGTGCAATACAGTCTTACATTTATGAGCCTCTTAACAAAACATATATTTATTGACATACCTTCACTCTAATATCTAGTGGTATAGTTTCATGTCATTATCACCCATCCCTAGTTTGAATACCTCTCGAAGTATTGAGAGTGTAACCTGAGGGGTCACATGGAACACTCCATGGACATATCTTTTTGGGCTGAAATGTTGCAGAGCCTGTTTGGTTATTCATAACACTTTGCTTTCTTATCAGTTCTCCACAGAAGACACAGGCTTAAGTGGGCCACTTGGAAACATCATGCAACCCAATATGCACACCTGTGTCTGCCACAAGTCCACAGATACTGTGACAAACCTCATAAGCACCCTAGAAAGATATCTTTCATCTTCATGACATTTAAATTTCCACCTGCTCCACACAAAACTCTCAGAGCAACACAATGTTGTAAAGAGGATTGGAAGAGGCAGTAGAGCCACTCATTGAATCTAAAATGAAGAAGCACTTCAGTCCCATAAATTCTTTATGCCACTTGTGCTGACAACTGTTAGAAGAAAAATGGACCTGTTTCAAGAGTTTACTGTGCAAATTTTTCATGCGGGCAACACGGTGGTTAGCACTGTCACCTCACAGCAAGAAGGTCGCTGGTTCGAGTCCCGTTTGGGTCAGTTTTCGCCACAGTCTAAAGACATGCGGTAAAGGTGAATTGAATAAACTAAATTGGCCGTAGTGTATGTGTGTGAATGAGTGTGTATGGATGTTTACCAGTACTGGGTTGTAGCTGGAAGGGCTTCCGCTGTGTAGAGCATATGCTGGATAAGTTGGCTGTTCATTCCGCTGTGGTGACCCCTGATAAATAAAGGGACTAAGCCTAAGGAAAATGAATTAATTAAGATAGGTCATGCACAGACCTACTTTAAAGATCAACTAGTACATCCCCAAGCCCTCATTATGTTTTACTGTCATTAATGTCTAGTCTTGGAATGGAATCATTGGGGTTCTGGGACCTATGCACAAATTTCTGCTCCGGTCCCCCTCTGTCAAAATTGTTTCATCCTATCTTTTTTATTTATTGAAGGTGGAAGACAGTGCTGGCTATTCACTCCCCATCTACAATTCCTGCTGTTGCTAGAACTCTTGAACCACGGCTGTCTTTTGTGACAAACAACCACATGCCAAGAAGCAAGAATAGGATCTGCTGTACATCTTCCATTAATGTTTATGAAGTAGTTCACCTCAATGTCTAAACATGTAGAAAGTGTGATGGATGCTGCATCCACTCTCCATTTTGTGCACACTTGCTGTGCATCTACTTTTTAAATCAGGGGTCACCAATCTCAGTCCTGGATGGCTGGTGTTTCTGAAGAATTTAGCTCCAACTTGCCTCAACAAACCTGCCTGGAAGTTTCAAGTATACATAATAAGACCTCAATTAGCTTGTTCAGGTTTGGTTGATTAGGGTTGGCACTAAACCCTGCAGGACACCAGCACTCCAGGAACAAGTTTGGTGACCCCTGTTTTAAAGGTGCTGTATGTAAGTTTTTGACTCTTCTAAAGCATAAAAATACCATAATATGTGTGCAGATATTTAAGAAACATCCTAAGTGGACATACTTGTTTAACTGAAAAACAATGCTGAAGTCAGATATTCTGCTTTAAAATGTTTTTTTCCGTGCCGGAATGCTGTCTTTGTTTAGGTAAATTTAACCTGCACAATGCCAGTTTTAGCCAATTATATTTCAGCACCCTGGGCTGCCTTTTTGGAAAACAGAGTAGTTCCAGATTCATTCAAAAAGGCTCTTAAAGCATGCACCTGCGACCAAAAATGCAACCTCCAGGGGACAGTATCAGACGTTCAAATGAGACAGATTTAGTTCCAGATTCAGTGTCCTAACAACATACTTTGTGACGAGATACGCAGTGATGAGCCATTTGTCTGTTTGCACCAGCTTAAACACGACAGAAATTTAAATACAGCATTTCAGAAGCACATAATATGCACTCACTCACGAAACGGTAAGGTTTAGAATCTATTTAATACATGTTAACCCTCTTTAACATCAGTAAATGTAGATGCTGAATCACTCATCCTGTATGTGTTTAGTTCTAAAGTTCATTGTTCATAAGGTTTATTGTATTTTCAAGATCTTATCTGCTGCTGCTTTCAGTATATGACAATACATGTCATGTAAAATGGCATTCAAACTCCCATTGTTAGCATTTAGCACTGAATAAAGCACACAAGGTTTACCTGAGGTGATCAGTTTCTAATATATCAATTCGAGGTGTTGGTTAGAAGCAAATCTCCCTTTTAAAATGGAAAAAATCCCCTTTATCGCTTGCCATTGCTTTTATTTAGAACACGGTTTAAATCACTCGCTACTGTACTCAATCTGGCAACCCCCACTTGCGTTTGTTTTGATCCAGCAGTGCAATACCTAGTTTAACCACTGGGTGTCAAACTTACATACTGCACCTTTAAATAATCAACTTGAGCCAGCAAAATACATGATTTGTGAATGGCCCACGTGGCTTTTTTCTTCAAACAAGAATGACATTGAACTTTCTGCTGTACACCCCGGCTACCAAGTAAGTATGCTTTTGGCAGTGGAAATACAAGCTTGATCAGGGTACTCAGTACCCAATCATACTGTACACTACTAAACTGTACTGCCCTGCTCAGTGGAAGCCTGCGATAAGATTCTGACTTGGGACATGTCTAAAAGATGCTAAATTAGATATAGTTTGGAAGTTATGAAATGTGCAGCCTGTCTACCAACCAATGTGACTGTACAAGTTGTTAGCAACATTACTGAAATACAGCATGGCATATAGGGATGTTTATATATAAGAAGCACCCAGAGGAAACCCACTCGAACACAGGGAGAACATGCAAATTCCACACAGAAATTCCAACTGGTCCAGCCAGGACTCAAAGCAGCAACCTAACCACTGAGCCATTGCGCAGCCCGTCAAGGAATGATTTGTAAAGTAAACATGTGTGTGATTAAAACTTATATTCTGCATTCAGATTGGTAATGGTGGTCATTTGCAATCTCAACATTGCCATTATTTTTTAAAGATGAACGATGCTTAACTCTAAAACATGACTACTAAATATTTCACATTTGCAGGTATCTCAGCAGCAGAAATCATCATAGTTGGATAAACTTACAATTCAGTGTGTGGGTGAGTACCGCAGATATTTTTTTTATTCCTATTTGCTCAAATAATAAATAGAAAAACTTGTGAAAATTTGTGAGACAGATAACAGCAACCAAAAGAAGGAGCAATGTCAAATTTACTGTCCTGCCTATATACGCAGCATTAGAAACACCTTACATATAATTAATATTTTGTAATTTGATGCAAAGATTATATAATATAAAGTATTGCTTTATAAATGTACAACATTTAAAAAAATCAAGATATTAAATACTTTCAAGGGATTAGGATGCTGATGACCGTTAAAAACCGTCTTGTGAAAAAGGGTCCTATTTGGCCTATTTCAACACAGGCTCATTCTGAAAATGTAGTCCTATATACATTTCTGGAGAGCGTCAAATACATCCCAAGAGGTAAATTTTTTGCAGTTTTTGTTTTCACAAATCCACTAGAGATCACTGTTCACATGTTTTCAGATCTCAAATATCTCTCGCGCCTGCTGTTCTTGCGTAAATAAACCAGAGGCCGCTGTCGACTAAAGGCCAATTTATACTTTTGCGTCAAACGCACGTGTATGCTATGGCGCAGCCTACCCGTGGACGCATAGCCCCTCGCCGTGGCCGTCGTCGCGTTGACGCGCACCTCTCAAAAAATGTAACGCGTACGCGTACCGCAAGCTCTGTGATTAGTCTGCTTGGTAGCGCTGACGAGTGTGGGTGGAGGTGAGAGCCGCCCGAGTGTTTACAAGTATGGAGTCCCGTGAAGGAGCTCTGGATGGAGACTGTTGTTTTGTGTTTACCTTATGATTGAAGTTGTTGCACGTCCGCCGGTTCCCACCTAAAAATGAGCGAATTTGAGCCACTTGTATATTAAGGTGAAGAAACCAGCGAAGAAACTCGACACAGAGAAACATAAACACCTACTGCCAGCTAGCGTTTCGGAAGTGTTATTGCAGAGAAACAAAAACAGCGCGCACAAGTATAAATGCACTGCTACGCGCGAGGCTTGCGCCGTGGGTTACGCCGATCACTGGACGCAGAAGTATAAACCAGGCTTGACTGAGTGATCGGCTGTCCCACCCTCCTCCTTCCCTAAACTTAACCAATAGCATTTTTAAAACCACCCACTTCCCTAAACCCAACCCACTATGTTTCCAAAAAAATCCTGAAAAAGAAAAGCCCCCTGATTTTTTCCCACGCTTTCAGATTTTCACACATTCTCAGCCTGTTATATACAGACTCGATCTCTGTCATTGCAGTCAACTCCTCACTGCGTCTTAAGTCCCCTGACATATGTGGCGAGCTATTGGACAAACTGGTGACAGTGGGAAAGCCATCCTTACGGCTGTTTCACACCGTAAGTGAAAGCAGGGCGTGAGCAGCGCGTGCGCAGTGCAAATGGAGAGCAGAAGCAGCACGCAAGCGTTTACCTTTCACACCAGCTCCGTCTGCAGCGCGCAGTTCTTCAACAGCTGCTGCACAGATCAATCTATCTCTGTCTATTCTATCTAGTTACCTATCTCTCTCTCTCTCTATATATAAATACATTTTTTTACTTTATATACAAATTATAAAGATCCTACAGCACTGTCTGCTTCTCAAGCTCTATGAGGAGTGTCAGTCATGTCAGGTGCACTCAGAAGACAAACGCGTGTGATATCATGTCATTTTGTTTGTGATTGTCAGGATGTTGCAGGCCTAGTTATAATAATATTTATACAGTATCGTTATAATGATATTTATACATGATCAAACTAGTGTTACTTTCTCCGCTTCAGCAATGTCCAGCGGCAGAGTAACAGCTCGTTAATTCATGCTCATGCAAAGGATGAGACGGGCAGAAGTAATCAATGCATGCCCTTCTTTTACTTATTTTCATGTTGTCAGGTTCACAGTGCAAACAGCTCTCCGGGTGGAATAACTTGAGTGAACGTGAAACAAAGCCGAATAAAACTTTCTTCCTCTGCTTCAACTGCACAACACACAGCGAGCTCACATCATCCAGCATGCGTGTCGAACTGCACTACCCACAATACACTTCGCTATGGACTACAACTCCCGTAGCAGTCTTAAAGCGGTCTATTTCCCCTCTCCTGCAACACTAGTGTGTAACTTAAGCAAAAGTGATAGTAAAATTGTTTTACATTTGGTTTGCTAAATAAATATTTGTTGCAGTTTTTAATCGTTTAAGTTCATTTGATTGATTATATATAATTCAGTTGATATTATTGATGCATTTATTGGGTAAAATTGCTGTGATTCAATGTGTTTTGGTCATTATCAATGCACTGTCACTTTAATTGAGCATGAGCAGCGCAGCAAAAATAGACCCAGCGCCGAAACTATCGCGGCGCTGGTGTTTCAGCGACGCTCACGCCTCGCGCTGCTTCTGCATGCGGTATGAAAGCTCTAATCTGTTAAAATGGACGCCGAAAAAACATGCCCTGCTCACGCTCTGCTCGCGCGCTGCTGACACTTGCGGTGTGAAACAGGCGTTATGGAGGTAAGCGGTCAGCTGCTAGCGCAAAAAGGAACGGCATCATACCGCCCCATAACATTCGTTTTATAGACTAAATGGAGCCATACATATTTCTGGCTACATATTTCAGGATCTCCAGAAATATATATAGGGCTACGTTTACAAAATGAGCTTATGTTAAAGGAAGCTCTCAAAATATGAACGGTCATAACTGAATTCATTGACATTCATCACAACTCTGCTCTGCCAGAAATCACTCCAAACTTTATACATAGCAGTAGTTCTTTGGTCACACTATTACTTGGAAAAACAGTCATGACAGCAGTCAGTGGAGGGAGAGCGGAGTCTAAATATAACAGTGACAGCTCTGTGCTAGCAAAACTTGAAAGAAGTACTTTGAGAACTTTAAAAAATGGCTCTCTTTCTTCCTTTCTATCTTTGTTTCTGTGCAAACTAATTTGCAGACTTGGGATAATCTTTTCCCAAACATTTCCTATTTATTTGTCTCTTCATATTTCACTCTACTCAAAAGATTGAGTAAATAATACCTTTTACTATTCCAGAGACTTCTGAATATATATTCCTACAGTTAGCACAATTCTACCCCTTAGCCCTTCCCCTTACCCCTACCTCTCATTTTGCGCATTTATGTGAAGGGGTAGTGGTGTCCCAATTCTCTTCAGCTTGAAGGCATAGGGCTAAGGGGAAGGGGTAGATAGCCCTTCGAACGAAGATTTTTCAGGACCACACTCAAAACCAAGGGGTAAGAAAATTTCCCAGAATGCACCAGCTACAGCGACAGTTGCGCTGCTCCCGGAAGAAGATCCACAAATTAGTATTTTTTGTCATTATTATGAATTTTTACAACAAGCAAACACATGTTTTAATATATTCATAACCACGTTCATGTTTTACCGTCATGCTTTTATATAAAAAAAACGCTAAAATAAAAACTGCTAAATTTCGCGATCTATAATCCCTAATAATTACTCCTGTACAGCAGTCTCACAATATTCTGACACTCGATGACACTTGAATACCCTGTCAGAAAAGTCTAGTGGCTGAGAATGAGCGTTTTACAGTGTCTGCTATAATGTTAATGTTGTTTTTGGTGTGTTTACATAGATGAATACTGTATTGCCACGGTGTAAATGCGCAGTATAGTTACGATCTTATTGTCACATTAGATCATTATGATAACAAAATATATGCCTGCAGTGATTTTCTGAAGATAAATACCAAAAAATAACACAACTGGAATAACCATAGCAGGCGCAATAGTCTGATCTCATATGAAGCAAGAGATTGCGATATGATGACGTGTGCGGGTGCTGTAGTGCTGTCCCATTTCTTAGGGGTAAATTTTAAAGCCCTTTTCCTTCACAATCGTTTTTAAGGGCCAAGAAGAAGGGGAAGGGGTAAGGGTACAAAAATAGAATTGGGATTGGGCCTTACTCTACCTAAAGGCCGGCTCACACTGTGAGATTTTTTATAACCCTGAACGATTGTAGCATGTCAGACTGCATGAACATGGCTCTCATGTCACACTGTATGATCCTAGCCGTCATAAAGTCAGACTGAACAACACTAAAGATGCTCCAAACATGCTCCCGGAGTTTGACGTCATCCACCCGTGACACTTTCACTATCCCGCATTCTTAAATGATTCCTTACAGCAAATGTAAACAAACTGTAGAGGCCATTTTGCACACAGCGTGTCTTAATAAGTAAACCAGGAAGAAAAAAAACTGTTTTGACATTTCCCCATGGTCATTTGAATTGATGCATAAATCACGTCCTCAAATTTGGAGCTCCTATTGGTTCTTGGATTGATGCTCAACGCAGCTGTTGTCACACTGCAAGGAAGTGTCTTAAATCTTCTGACACTGCCAGAACTTCATCGGAGAGAATATCTGATCGCAACGGGCACAAAGCAACTGTCTGTGAACATGTCAAACCAACGATCAAAGATCACAGATTTTAACCCAGGATTTCAGAAGTCTTTTAGGATTCCCCAAATTTGTCTCCGATGACAAAATTGCGGCTGAAATCTCAAAGTGTGAGCAGGGCTTTAGGCTACAAGAAACATGCCAATCGTTCTGCTCCTTGTTTGCTAATCATTGCAGCCAGGTTCCTGTCTTGGATATATTGGGAAGATCAACTCAACAGCACCTTCCACTTTTTCACCGACTTGTAAATTTAACAGTCACCTCTTGCCTTAACCTCAGGCTACAAAGCCGATTCCAGTGTCCCACTTCCTCTCGGCACTGGACTAAACTAGGCCACCCTTAGGCCAACACAGCTCTGCCACATCTGTGAACCCATCTGTCTCCCACAAACCCACAAAGGTCATTATGTACCCCCCTTAATTTATGCTATGCACACTTTAACCTCACAGTGTTTTCATCTGTGGACACTGTCTTGTTTTGTTGTTGCCTGTATTTTTTTCTTGACAAGTTGCCAGTTCCTCCCTCTCCAACAAACAACTTTACCTGTCAGAATAGCTGGAAATGATGGGTTAGTCTTGAGAATGGGGATGTCTGAGGTTGTCAATGTCCTTTGTCCTTTTTGTTGTCTAGAAAGTGTATCCTCTCCTGTTTTTGTACAATAAGAGGTAATAAAGGTATCTAGGTTCATAGTAACAAAATGGTCAGACGTGCTAACAAAATGGTGACGGTTGGCCGCACCTACTTGTAGCTTCTTTTGCAGTGTTCAGAAACCAAGGGTGACATCACGGATACTACGTCCATATCTTTTACAGTCTATGGTTGAGATATGAAAGATACAGGCAATTGGAATATATAGGGTTAAAATTTGTTTTAAGGAACAGACAAAAAAAATACCTATTGAAATACATTAGGTAATGATCATGTTGAGGAACATGAAAAAAGGGAAATTTATATCTGTGAACTCAAATTGATAGATTATATCAGTTTGTATACACTACCTGACTAAAGTTTTGTCGCCTATCCATGATTTAAGATTAACAAATAATAACTTGACTTATAGTTGACCGTTTGGTATTAGAAGTGGCTTATATGAAAGGCAAAGGCCTCTAGATTATGCTTATTTTACCAAAATAAAATATGATCATACCTTGATTTTTAAGGATTTAATTAGGACAGTAAGGTCTGACTTTGCTTAGACAAGTCTTGTCACCTAACAGAAATAATGTACAGTATAGAATATAAAGTCATGGTGCAGAGGAAAAACAATGAATATTGTGTATGACTCCCATGAGCTTGGAGGATTGCATCCATACATCTCTGCAATGACTCAAATCACTTATTAATAAAGTCATCTGGAATGGCAAAGAAAGCGTTCTATCAGGACTCCCAGAGTTCATTAAGCTTCTTTGGATTCATCTTCAATGCCTCCTCCTTCATCTTACCCCACATGCTCAATAATGTTCATGTCTGGTGACTGGGCTGGCCAATTCTAGAGCACTTTCAATCCTAGAGACCTTCTTTACTTTCAGGAACTTTGATGTGGAGGCTGAAGTATGAGAAGGAGCGCTATCCTGCTGAAGATTTTGCCCTCTCATGTGATTTGTAATGTAATGAATAGCTCAAATGTCTTGATATCTCAGGCTGTTGATGTTGCTATCCACTCTGCAGATTTCTCGCACACCCCCATACTGAATGTAACCCAAAACCATGATATTTCCATCACCAAACTTGACTGATTTCTGTGAGAGTATCGAGTTTATGCAGGTTCCAATAGGTCTTCTGCAGTATTTGTGATGCTCGGGATGCAGTTCAACAGATGATTCATCTGCAAAAATCTACCTTCTGACACTTTTACAAATGATCAACTAGAAGTTAAGTTATTATTTGTTGCTCTTAAAACTGGAATCGACAACAAGACTTTTGTCAGGCGGTGTAGATTATAGGTTGAAATAAGAGGATGGAAACAAAGCTAATGATCACCTTAACAAACAAAATCTCATTTATCAAACAAGTATTATATTTTGTGTAGAAACTCTATCCAACTAAATCGGCTATGGGAAAATATTATCCCTGGAACTTCAAAAGCTAGAGTGCCTTCCCTCAGGAGAAATCTCGTCTTGGCTGATATAAGTCTTGTCAATCTCCTAGATGAACTTTGTGGACAATTTTCCAATTCCTTCTTTCAAAAAAGAGCAGTGTCCATGTATAGTTGTCCTCTTGGTTCATTTCTGAACTTTTGCTTGCCCATGGTCATCTCTTCATGAAATATTTTTCTGTAGATTTGCTGGAGGATTGTGGGTCATTGTCTGGCTTCACAGTTCAACTTTTTGTAAACAGCTTGACATTGTGTTATGTTATGTAAATCCAATGTGGTCAGATTACTTACGCCAATACCAGACCTTTGATGTGACTTAATTTTCAGTGAATAGTTTTCAGCTCATTTCTATTTCTGCAATGTTGCGGCTGAACAACAGTATAGACTACTGACAGCTCAGGTGCTGATTATATGCTTTATTCAGTGTTACATTAAACCAGTGTGAGATTAAATACCATTTTACATGACATGTATTGCCATGCTTAAAGCATCAGATAGTAATATTCAAAAAGTAGAGCTTAAAAAAATGTAATATCTAGCAAACATATAGTTTAAACATTACTGTTAAAACTGTGACTCAAACAATAACATCAGACACTCAGCATGTACTTTTAATGAAGTAATGAGGTTTAACATTTATTAATTAGATTATAAACCTACCATTTTTTTGTTGTGGTGGACTATTGAGTTTCTGAAAGTCTTTGGTATTTAAATGCTTGGTTCTTGTTGCATCTGTTGCACACAGTTAAGTTGCTTGTCTCATTTTACTTTCTTGAAAATTGATAGCTTTGGTTTTGCAGTACATTAAAGCTTATGCAGAATCTCGACCCCTACAAAAAATTACTTAATCTTTTTTATGGATTACTTAAATTTGAAGGTTGTTTACATGAGAATGTTATCATCCAAAAATTGGGAATTTTATGTGTTTACTATGCCTGTTCCTTTAGAAATCAAAGATATCAGTTTTATGACTGACGCATCTGAAAATGTGTTTGAAAAAAAAAAGAAGCGGACATTGTTATGACTTGCCATGTCTTTGAAAATGATTTTATCATGCCCATGCATAGTATCATTTTATCGGACTATAAATAAAGGTCAAACACAAACATCTTTTAAAAAAATGTTTGTTAGCCTTAGGGGCTGTTCACATATTGCCTCTTTTGTGCACTCAAGTTTGTTGTGTCATTTAGGGCGTACTCACTACCGTTGCCTCGAACAGGGCCAAAGCACGCTTGTGCCCCCTCCCGTCTCCCCCGACGACCCGCACTCACATTACATTCGGGCCTGGGCACGCTTACGTCATCGATGATGCGCTGCTCAGTAAGCGCTCTTGCTCAGCACAGTGGAGATTTCTTTAGTTATATTGTTTTAGTCGTTTGATATGCGGTGACACGCAGTCTAATATTTTGTCGAACAGATCAGCCACTTTTGACGCTCATAAACAACCATAAAGTCCTTATTATTTATTAGAATTAGGAGGTTTGCTGAAGGCACAGCTGACGTACAGTGAGGGGTTTGCGTTTTTAATAATCTACGACGTTCGTTGCGTTCATTGAACAGTATGAATGATTAATTAACCCATATGAAACAGTCCCTTAAAAGTCACGTCTCGCTTTCAGTTTCGGGCCAGGGCCGCCCAAGTGAACCGTGCCTGAGCCTGTTCAGAGCACACTTCTCAAACGATCCGGGAAACGGGCCTGGGCACGGTTCGGATAGCATAGTGTGAGTACGCCCTTAGAGACGGCATGTGTGCACAAATAGGACGGGGTACGCACTCATTTTTCAGGTCCTTCTACAGTCCAGCGAGTTGAAAACTCTCAACGTTTTGCATGTCACATGATTGGATTACATATGTATTACACATATTTCTGGCTTCACGGTGGTACATTGGGTAGCACAATCACTTCACAGCAAGAAGGTCGCTGGTTAGAGCCTGTGGAGTTTGCATGTTCTTCACATGTTGGCATGGGTTTCCTCCGGGTGCCCCGGTTTCCCCCACAAGTCCAAACACATGTGCTATAGGTGAATTGAATAAGCTAAATTGGCAGAATCGTATGTGTGTGAATGAAAGAGTATATGGGTGTTTCCCAGTGTTGGGTTGCGGCTGGAAGGGCATTCGCTACAAAAAACATATGTTGAATAAGTTGGCGGTTCATTTCACTGTGGCGACCCCTGATTAATAAAGGGACATAAAGAGAAAATGAATGAATGAATTACACATTTCAAAAATGATGACAGACTAATCAGCTAAGAAAAACAAGGAGCTCCCAAACAATGCGGAGCTTTTTAATTTTCTCCATAAATAAAACTTGTATCAGAGCTGCAGCAAGGGTTTGTCAGTGGTTGTACATTTCTATTGAGGTTTCTCAGAGACATACCTGCCAACACTTCTGTTTTCCCCGGGAGTCTCCCGTATTTCAGACCCATCTCCTGACACCCTCCTGTTTTGTTATTTTTCCCGGAAAACTCCTGTAATTCGGTCAACCCCCCCAGCCATCCCGTCCTCAGTATTGTCCTTAGTATTTTGGTACGATCTGTAAAACCCCCGGGTCGCCAACATTGGTATAGGATCCGATTGCAGCGGCCGCCTCTTCATACACTGGAAAAAATGATGTCTCTGTTGCAAACTATTTATTTGTGTTGAATTTAAACAAACAAATTAAATTTAATAAAATTCTGCTTAATTTGTTTGTTTAAATTCAGCCCAAATAAATTGTTTACAGCCACTTAACGTAAAAAAAATTGAGTAAATCCAAGGAATCATCTCTGAATGATTTTTTTCAGTAAAGTACAGTTACTAACACCACAGTACACAGTACCCGGTTCTCAACAGTCAACAGTGTTATTCAGACACCTCCCCCCCAAACCTAACTCCTCCACAGTCTCCTAGATTTTCAGGAAAAAATGTTGGCAGGTATGCTCAGTGAGTGCAGCTGATTGTCTATCAACGACAAATGCCAAGGTAGCGCGAGCTCAGAAGCTCATTGAAATTGGTGAAGGAAAGCAGCACGCCTCTCGTTATCCATATGATTTTAGACACAATATGTGAAACGGACCCTTTCACTGCAAATCATACATAGATACGAATGACAAGCTGTCGTTTTCTCTTCACATGTCTTGGATCTCATCAAGTGGTGCTGTCCTATCCCTTGAGGCCTTGGGTTGGGCATCCCCAGGTGGAAATAGAGAACAATGCAAATAATTAGCGTAGCTGCTGTCCATAATGTATTTGAACAAGAGATATTAAATGTCAATGTGAAATAAATGAGAATAGGAGTTATAAGAACAAACATAGAAACAAACATACTGTATACCAAATTTCTAACAAAGTGCCTGGTGTATTAAGAAGGAAAAGACTGTCCGACGGGTGGTTTGTCAAGCCCACTCACCTGCATGGAGCACACTCAAACATCTTAAACTTATGTGATGCACTGTGTGTATGCTCTACTAAAAAGATAGTTCTTTAATCTAGTTTTGAACTGAGAGAGTGTGTCTGAGCCTTGGACATTATCAGGAAGGCTATTTCAAAGCTCAGGAGCTATATATGAGAAGGCTCGACCTCCTTTAGTGGACTTTGCTATTCTGGTTACTACCAGAAGCCCTGAGTTTTGAGATCTTAAAGAGCGGGTTGGACTGTTGCAAGACAGAAGACTGGTTAGATAAACAGGAGCTAGATTATTTAAAGCTTTATATACGAAGCAATACTTTATAATCAATACAGAACTGAATAAATACAACCAAGTGATTCATATACAAATTGTCCCATCAGATTGATAGAGAACATTATTAAGTGTCCATCAAAAGCTAAACATTACCTATAGGACTCCTTTAGTTCTTTTGAATGCAGCTGGTACAAATGCACTTCAGAGTCTTAATAGAAATGTATTAGCACATGAAAGACTTACCTAGTTAATAAATAAATAAATAAATAAATAAATAAATAAATATAT
>CAIGQZ010033189.1:4949984-4962455 GCA_903798205.1 Danio tinwini
ACAGTTGAAATCAGATTTATTAGCCTCCCCCTAAATTATAAGCCCCCCGGTTTAGTTTTTTCCCCATGTTTTTGTTTAACGGAGAGAAGATTTTTTAACACATTTCTAAACATAATAGTTTTAATAACTCATTTCTAATAACTTTAAACTTAGAAAATTTATTTTGTCTTTAACATGATGACAGTAAATAATATTTTACTAGATATTTTTCAAGACACTTCTATACAGCTTAAAGTGACATTTAAAGGCTTAACTAGGTTAATTAGGTAAACTAGGCAGGTTAGGGTTATAAGTTATTGTATAACAATGGTTTGTTCTGTAGACTAGACAAGGGGCTAATAATTTTTACCTTAAAATGGTCTTAAAATTTCTAAAACTGCTTTTATTCTTGCAGAAATAAAACAACTAAGAGTTTCTCCAGAAGAAAAAATATTATCAGACATACTGTGAAAATTTCCTTGCTCTGTTAAACATCATTTGGGAAATATTAAAAGAATTCAAAGGGGGGCTGATAATTCTGATTTCAACTGTATACCCCTGTTTATTTCTTCCCCAGTCTCTGTTCTCTTCAGAGAGAAGGTTTTTTCAACACATTTCAAAACGTAATCATTTCTAATAACTGATTTATTTTATCTTTGACATGATGACAGTAAATAATATTTTACTAGATATTTTTGAAGACACTTCTATACAGCTTAAAGTGACATTTAAAGGCTTAACTAGTACTAGTTACTAGTTTAACTAGGGAGTTTAAGGTTTTAGGCAAGTTATTGTATAATGATGGTTTGTTCTGTAGACTATCAAAAAAATATATAGCTTAACGGGGCTAATAATATTAACCTTAAAATGTTTTTTTTTTAAAACTGCTTTTATTCTAGCCGAAATAAAACAAAATACTTTCTCCAGAATTTTTGTTTTTATCAGACATACTGTGAAAATGTCCTTACTCTGTTAAACATCATTTGGGAAATATTAAAATAATAATAATTCAAAGGGGGGCTAATAATTCTGCCTTCAACTGTATATTAATATAAAACATAAATTGTAGTAATAAATAATTGAAACTAAAATATATTAATTTCTGAAGATGAACAGAGCTCTCAGTGGTTTGGAAAGAAATGGGAGTGAGTAAAAAATAATAATAAAAAAGTCATTTTCATTTCTGGGTGAACTAACCTCTCAAAAATGATGTAAACACAGCCACAGATTCAATATTTATTGATAGATGTCTGCTGGATGCTGAATCTTTTTTAAGCATTCAAATGAAATTAATTAATAGATTTTAATTAGAAAAAATATGTGCAGATTCTTCCCATGATTCCCTAAAAGCAATGTTTTTGTTTTCCTTTTAGGCTGATGCAGGACTGAGAATGTCTGGCCAGGAGCGTTTGGCCCCTGATCGGCCTTTACCAGCCCAGGAAAAGCCCTCCCTCTCCCTCCCTCCGTATCACCCATTTAGCATGACCCCGAGTGCCCTCATGCAGGACCCCCGTCTGCAAACTCAGTCAGTGCCGCACATTTCTCTCACACCTGTATGCCCTTCAGTGGTCAGATTTCTCATCTACTGTCTCTATTCTCTTTCTTCAGTCTGTCCCGACAGGTTCCTCACGTGCTGCTAACAGGGGCTCAGGAGGAGTACGTTCGCGATGGTTTCCGTCCGTACGCCTCCACTGAAGAGCTGCGAATGCCACTGCTGCCTCTAGGGCTCAACCCAGGAACTGCAGACGCTCTTGCATACTTTCACTCAGGATATTTGCCTCACCCCTCGCTCGCTTCGTACAGGTACGTGTTGCAGTTGTTTTGTGGTTCTAAACCAATAATGTAATGACATCTAGTATTAAATTGTATGTGGAAATGAATGTTGAGATGAGCTTGTATGTTCAGTTTGTGAATGTTTGTGTGTCTGGGGTTCACATCCCTCATTACAGCCATTAAATCATGTGCAGGAGACAAGGCAGTGAGCCAAACACGCACACACATACACGTAGTATACACGCACATGCACAACTGAGGCTCAAGACAAAAACACGCTTCAAGACACAGGATTTATGTGTGTCTGTATGTATATAAAGGTGTCTATGTATTTTACGCTGTTCAAGGAATAGGCTGTTAATTTTTTTAACACAGATATTTTTACCTTTAAATCTGGTCAACAACATGTCCAAGATATTGTTGGGAATTGTTTAGATTTTTATTTGGTTATTGATTGTTAAAGGTGCTGTATGTAAGCTGTTTTGGACTCTTCTGAAGCATAAAATACCATAATATGTTTGCAGATATTTAAAGGTGCAGTATGTAAGTTTGACACCCAGTGGTTGAACTAGGTATTGCACTCCTGGATCATAATAAATGCAAGCGCGGGTTGCCTGATTGAGTACAGAAGCGAGTGATTTAAACTGTGTTCTAAATAAAAGCAACGACATGCCATAGAGGGAATGTTTTCCATATTAAAAGGAGTTTTGGTTCTAACCAACACCTCGAATTGATATATTAGAAACGGCTTCTAATTCTCACAGCTGAACAACAGAAACCTATGACAATGATCACCTCAGGTAAACCTTGTGTGCTTTATTCAGTGCTAAATGCTAACAATGGGAGTTTGAAAGCCATTTTACATGACATTTATTGCCATATACTGAAAGCAGCAGCAGATAGTTCACCACAGATCTTGAAAATACAATAAACAGTTTGAAATTGGACTTTAGAACTAAACACATATGAGTGATTCAGCATCTACATTTAATGATGGGTTAACATTTATTAAACAGATTATAAACCTTACCATTTCGTGAGTGAGTGCATATTCTGTGATTCTGAATGGCTGTATTTAAATTTCTGTCACACTGAGTATCTCATCACAAAGCGTTTTGTTAGGACACGCGGTTACAATGTAACCTGCTCACCTAATGTTTACGTTCATTTATATCATTTGCTAATTAATAACCTCATGTGGAACTGAATCTGGCTCATTTCGACTTCTGAAACTGTCCATTTCGGTCACGGACGCATGCTTTCAGAGTCTTTCTGAATGAATGAATGAAATACGCTGTTTTCCAACAAGGCAACCCGGGGTACTGAATTATAATTGGCTAAACTGGCATTGTGCAGGTTTAATTTACCTAAACAAAGACAGCGTTCCGGCACAGAAAAAAAAAAAAATTTCAAAGCAGAATATCTGACTTCAGCATTGTTTTTCAGTTAAACAAGTATGTTCACTTGGGATGTTTCTTAAATATCTGCACACATATTTTGGTATTTTGCATGCTTTAGAAGAGTCAAAAACTTACATACAGCACCTTTAAGAAACATGCTAAGTGAACATACTTGTTTATCTAAAAAAACAATGCTGAAGTCAGATATTCTGCTTTGAAAATGTGCGTTGCATGCCGGAACACCTGTCTTTGTTTTGATCATTTAACCCGCCCAATGCAAGTTTAGCCAATTATATTTCAGCACCCTAGGTTGCCTTGGTGTGATTCAGTCAGTCATGAGGGCTCTCAAAGCATGCGTTCGATATGCAAACAACGTAAACATTATGAATGTAAACATTAGGTAAGCAGGTTACATTGTAACCCCGTGCCCCAACAACAAGCTACGTGATAAGATTTGCAGTGAAAAGCAACTGGGCTGTTTGCACCAAATGAAACATTAGAGAATTTTAAATACAGCCATTCAGAAGCACAGAATAGTGCACTCACTGCACTCCAACAATAAGGTAAGGTTTATAATCTAATTAATGCATATTAAACCTCTTTACCATTATTAAATGTAGATGCTGATATGTGTTGGTTTGCAGTCACAGTTCTAAAGTTCAATTTCAAATGGTTTATTTTATTTTCAAGATCTGAGGTAAGCTATCTGCTGCTGCTTTCAGTAGTATGGCAATACATGTCATGTGAAATGGCATTCAAACTCACATTTTTAGCATTTCACACTAAATAAAGCACATGAGGTGTACCTGAGGTGATCATTGTCAGTTTTCTGTTGTTCAGCTGCAAGAAATAGAAGCTGTTTTTAAAATATAAGTTTGAGGAGTCGGTTAGAACCTTTTAATATGCAAAATATTCCTTCTATCACATGCCTTTGCTTTAATTTAGAACACGGTTTAAATCAGCCTTTATTGGTGTTGTCAATCTGGCAATCTGCACTTGCATGTGTTTTGAACCAGGGGTGCAATACCTAGTTCAACCACTGTGTGTAAAACTTACATACTGCATCTTTAAAAACAATAAGATTTCATTTGTTAATATCAGCTTAATGAACAAAACTAATTAAAAAAAGTCTTTGTAAAGCATTTATTAATCTTTGATGATTTACATTTTTTTTACATTAATTCTTATTATTTATTTAAAAGTAGGCTCATTTTCAACTCTGCTAGAGTTAAACAGTTGAGTTTGATCATTTTTTAATCCATTCAATGTCAGATCCTTTGGTTATTACACAAGACATAATTGTATAGTTCCTAGCCTAACCTAGAAAAGTCAAGCTTTAAATAAGGACAATTATTGAAACTCTTTGGTCATTTTTTGAGCGAGATGCTAATGGTCTAATCCGATTCAATGATCTATCATCTAAGGATCTAAGGGCTCCTTCCAGACTCTGAGATCATCTGAATAGATTTTAAAATGGTAAAAGTCTACTGTTTAACTCCAGGGCAGTGGTAAAATCTTTTAAAAATAGTTTTTTTTTAACTAATAAATTAAGTTCAGTTGTATATTTTTTTAATTAACATTAACTTATGTAACAAATAGCTACAGTATAAAAAGTAATTTGTTACTTTACTTTAAAGCATTTCCTTACCTTAAAAGCAATGAGTTGATTTTACTTAAAGGGCACCTATTTTGCCCCTTTTACAAAATGTAAGATAAACCTTTGGTGTCTCCAGAATGTGTCTGTAAAGTTTCAGCTCAAAATACCCATCAGATTATTTATTATAGCTTCCTAAATCGGCCCATTTTAGTGTCTGAGTATAGTGTAGCTGTTTTTGTAGCCTGTGGCTTTAAATGCAAATAAACTGCTTCTCCCCGCCCACCGCTCCCATGTGCATGTCTGCTTCTCCTGCATTACATCAAATAAACAGCAGTCAGTGACAGAGACAGAAACGGATAAAGCTGCATACCAAGTAAGAAAATACCAAGTAAGTTTATTCCATGTGTTTGTGGTGGAGTTTATTCAAGCCTTTCTGAAATGATGAGTCACACACAAATGCTGTTTGCAGCACATACACACACACACACACACACACACACACACACATACTAGCGTTTACTGACATCATGTGGCTGTGGTGATTATATTACAAACATACTCTGATTTAAAAACGTTTTAAACTTATAAAACTTATGAAAATCACAGAGAGTTGGAACAAATATTTTAATCTCAAATTTTTTCGCTAAAAAATTTTCTGTGTACATGTGTATTTATGTTATTATGGAGACATGGCACCTGTCAATCAATCGGTGGGTAGGGAAAACTGCACTCCTACGTCACATTGCGGTGGGCCCTTAAAATCACTGGGATTTGAATCGTATTTTAACGTCAGGAAATTTTAAATAAGAGACTTGTCTGGTTTCTATCACTACAAAAAATGACACACTATACACACAGACAGTTCTGTCTAAACAGCTTACAAAAGTTGATTTTCATCATAAGTGCCCTTTAAAAAATGTCAATAAACGCATTGACTTAACTTTTTATAATTATGTACATAGTTTGTTTATTTAACCCTCTACCGCATAGTGTTGCCATATGGCACTGACCATCAACTGGCGGCCCGCGGGCCAAATCCGGCCCGCTGAGCCGTTCAATCCGGCCCACGACTGGATTCCAAAATTGTGAGGATCAAAAAGAAAATAGTGGTCCACACCATTAAAGCAACTAAAAATACAACAACTGAGTCTCTTTTCAGAAAAACCACCATTTATGACTATAAGGCTACACTTCCAAATGAGGACAGACTCAGACAGACCATGCGGCATTAAGCATTTATTGTTTCAAACATGTTTTAGCGTAAGTGAAGACCGGGTGGGGTGTAGGCGGAGTGTGCGTGACGTGTGTTTAATGAAGAGCAAGGAGGGATGCGGTGGAGAGAGGTGCGCAACGTATTTGAGGAGCGGGAGGAAGACTTTTCGGGAGATTATCATTTGTTTGCGGGCATCCGGGAGTCTCTATGCATTTGCGGGAGACTCACAGAACTTCCGGGAGACTTGGTATGTCTGCCTCAGGACTAAAAAAATTGAAAAACAATCTGGCACATCTTAAAATAGCATGGTAAATAAATAACCTGGTACCAGAACAAAACAGGTCACAAATAATGTTCGCACATCAAGTGAAACGTTAAGTGGGCTTGAATTCAAATCACAATGCTGAAACGGGCTACTCACAGTGCTTAATCAATGGCTAAAGTTACATTTCCTCTTGTTGACTTATCCTTATTGAGTTGAGGCAAAATATCTCTCACTCCTAGTGGTTGACTGTGGTATAGGTGATGGGAGCCTGAATCAAATGCCTTCAGTTTTGTAATGAAATTGCAAAAGTATAAACATTAAACCTAATGTTTAGCCAAAAGGAGATTTTTATTAGATTTTCTTCTTGGGGGTCCGGCCCCCAAGGAGACTGTCTAGTAAAACTCTGGCCCTCTGACAAATATAGTTGATGACCCCTGCCATATGGCAACATGATATTTATGTTCATTTCCCTGACACTGTTTCTTTAAGACCAACATTGAATTATTTTTTTTTGGATGGAAAGAGAAGACCTCGGGCGACACAGCGGCGCAGTAGGTAGTGCTGTCGCCTCACAGCAAGAAGGTTGCTGGTTCGAGCCTCGGCTGGGTTAGTTGGCGTTTCTGTGTGAAGTTTGCATGTTCTCCCTGTGTTCTCGTGGGTTTCCTCCAGGTGCTCCGGTTTCCCCCACAGTCCAAAGACATGCGGTACAGGTGAATTGGGTAGGCTAAATTGTCTGTAGTGTATGAGTGTGAATGAGTGTGCATGGATGTTTCCCAGACATGGGTTGCTGCTGGAAGGGCATCCGATGCCTAAAATAAATGCTGGATAAGTTGGCTGTTCATTCCGCTGTGGCGACCCCGGGTTAATAAAGGAACTAAGCTGAAAAGAAAATTAATGAATGAATGAGAGAAGACCTTATTGTAGCCAATGATGTGCTTTGATTAAGTCACATGACCTGCAGTGTTTTTCTGTAGCGCGATTTCTGACAGACTGGTGTTTATTGTAAGTAGTTGCTGAATGCAAATGTAAACGTCAATAAAAACAAAGGATCAAATGATGTCAGATCCACAAACAAATCTGAAACATCACCTCCAGTAAGTTATCAAGACATATTCATGACTCCATTTTTTTAAAATCAAATTCGTTTTTTATAAATCGATCAAATGTCAACACTGTGCAATAGTGGAACGTGCAATATTGCAATGGGTTAGCTAGCTACCAAGGTCAGCTGTGAACTTTTAAGTTATAACAATAATAACATGAATGCTAGTAATGTTGATTATGTTAACGGCATTTGCATTATGGATAAAATACTACTTTTGAAAAGATATGAATACAGGGAACAGTGTATTAGCGAGCACTATGGTAAGGGAAACAAGAAAAGGACAGAACTGGCTCTTCCTGCAGATGAAAGTGAGGATGAGATCGGTTTTAGTGACCATAAGAATAATGCAGATTGGACATTTGATAAGAGCAGTGATGGAGACAGTTCAAGTAAGCTCTGAGGCAGATACGACAGGCGTAGTATAGTTAATAGTATAATATATAAACATTGTTAGCTAGTAGCAACATTATTCTGATGCATCTGGATAGACTAGACTTGTTATTTATTTGTTATAAAATTTACTGGAGAAAATATTTATACCTACTCTATGTTGTATACATGATAATACAATATTATGATTGCTTTCAATCATATTTAGCAAAAAAAAAATGAAATAAATGAAAGCTTTTGGAATATCAGTTGTTGGATTTAAATATGAAGTTAAATAGTCCTTATGTGATTTAATCATGGAATGATGAAATGAAAATGAGATTGTTTTTCTGATCATTGAGTAACTAACTAATGACGCAGTGTGATTCAGGCCCGTGCAGAGGCTTTCTGAAGGGCATGTGCAGAGTAGAAGGTTGCGAATTGAAGAGCGGGAGGGGGGGTTGATGGTGGCTTGAGATGTAGCTTATGTTCATTTTGGAAGGGCACTTTATATCCCAGACTCAAAAGGGCATGTACACTGCAAAGGTTGAGCCCTATGTGTGCACGTGGCTGGTGTGATTGACGGTGGGATAAAAAGGGTGGAGTTAGAGGATTGTGTTACACACTGAGGAAGGCATTGTGCTGAAACTTTTGGGTTTTTGAATCACCCGAAGATTGTAAAAATAAAAACAGCAAGCAATTACTTGATGAGTGCGAGTCATTACCTTTTTGAAACATATCATGAAGTACCTTAAAAAAAAAGAAAATTTTCCAATTTTCTTCTTTTTTTTACAGCACTTTAAGTTAAGCCATTTTAAGAAAAGAAAAACAGTCAAGTGGTTTTTTTTTATAGATCTATCATAATGTGTGAAGTAGAGGGTTAATAATTATAAGGCAACAAGTTTACTCTCTTTTTTAAAGTAAAGTCAACTACTTGCTTTTCACCGCGTATTTTTCACTGTTGCTGCTAGTTAACGCATTGATGTTTACTAATTAGTTATTTAAGTACCTTTTAGCAATTTAAATCATTATTTAAATCCAAACATTTATGTACAATAAAGTAATACACAACAATGTAAAGCATTATTGTAACCATTTTTTGGGTAACACTTTAGTTTAGGTCACAATTCATGCTATTAACTACTGGCTTATTACCTGCCTATAGACTGATTTCACACTGCCGCCATTATTAACAGCGAAATCGAGGTTGCGGTGGGAAGAAGCCAGAAGAGTCACACAGGAATGTTGTGTACCTGGCTGTATATCTTATCGGTGAAGAGAAAGTGACACACATGTATCATTTCACCACCTTCCGACTGGCACCTAACCTCATTTTCAGCTAAGGGAAATGGCACGACTTAGCTAACGTTTTCTTTCCCAAACACACATTTTAGATGCCATTCACCAAACTCAAGTTAATGAACTGATTCTTTCACTATATTAGACTTGCCACGATACAAAATTTCGGTAATGAAAAAAAAAACAACAAAAAAAACGCCCATTTCTCGGTAACATTTAAGCGCTGTTGGTGGAGTTATTAAACAGCGTTGATTTGCCATTGTGTTTACGTGCTTAACAGAAATGACTATGATTGGCTGTGAGGTCATCAGTTTACCAAACTCACTGGTGCTGTTTACTGAGTGCAAACACAGACGAGCGATCCGCTGATGAATCGACTGATATTTACGGCTTTAAAACGCTCCAATGTCCGTCTATGTGTGTTTTCAATCTGTGAAGAGCGGGGAACTGTTAACCTTCACAGTCATTCTGTTGAGCACTGGTGAATACTACGGCAAATCAGCTGTATTTATGAGCGCGCTCAGCGGCACTTAAATGTTAGCGGAAATGGACATTTTTAAAACTTCTGTACTGGGACAACAGTGGACTGCATTGTTTTATCGCTCACCGGGATACATAGGCTGAAACAGGGAAGCGTTTCCACGGTGTTTACCTGCGACCATGAACTGAAACCACGAAGGACACTTAAGCTTATTACTATTAAAGTGATTGTGATGTTGTTTGATGCCTAATATGTTTTTAATTGTTTAAATTAAACTCAACTGAATGACATTAACGTGATGTTTACACCATATCTGCATTTTGAAGTTGCAGCAACAGCTGGAGGTTTGTAGTCCACAGCATGTTGTTGCAATGTTTACAGTGCTGACCCTATACTTCCGAGTTTCTTCCCACTGCAGCCAAAGAGCATAGAATCAACACTCTAGTGCGATTTGGGAAACAGCCACTAGATGGCGCGGCGGCCATTTCGGAATGAAAATTCCAATAGAACAACAGCATAATATAAGTCTGTAAAATAAACTATTAAAAGTGCTCATGATTGTTATAGTAAGTGCTGTATTGTCATCTTTCAGGTTGTATCCCAGCTTTAATGCACTTTTTAAATGAATACATAAAAAAACAAAGCAGCTGCTTGCCATCGCAACAGCAATAAGATCCAATAGACAGCCGACCGCTTTCACTCCAAAATGGTGGAATCCGGGGCTGTTGCTGGGCGCTGCTGTTACAGTGTTCTATTGAGTGTCACCTTTTGGTCATTCTAAGCTCTTTGCCGCAGCCTCGCTTTCGTGTTTTAAAATGGCGGTCCCGTGAAATAATTGATTATTAAGATAATAACCGTTCATTAGTAAAACCTAAACCCAACTTCTACCTTACTAACTATTAATAAACAGATAATTAGTAGTTTATTAAGCTAGTAGTGTTAGTTAATGGTTTGTTAATGCCATAAACTAAAGTGTTACCCATTTTTGCATCTTATGTCAATAATATTACAATACTATATACAAGTATCATGGCTAAATTTGACACCGACTGTCACATGTCTTCTTCAGAGCATTTTTGCACCTTTGTCTCAAGAGTTGATCCTGATGGACCGTACTTTGCTGTGTGAACATTACTGTATGTCTCTCTGGCTCTGTACAGTATCAGTCTCAGTGTGGCTCTGACAGAAATAGGCAGCGCTGTTGATGTCGGAGGGCCAGAGACCAGAGGTTAATGAACGACATGGTTATTTCTGGAAGCATTCATTAGCTTCTCTCTCTCTCTCTCTCTTTCTCTCTCTCTCTCTCTCTCTCTCTCTCTCTCTCTCTCTCTGTGTATCTTAGGATGGAGGATTATTACAGTCTGTCAGCCCTCCGCTCACATTACTACCAGCTTCCAGAAGCCCTGCACCCGTCCGCTGTTCACCTGCCCACACCAGGCGTCTTCTACCCTCCTGACGTCACACACCCGGCACTGACAGCAATGCACTCAGACAGGTACACACAAGTACACACACAGGGTTTTAAAAAGTCTTAAAGGGGACCTATTATGCCACTTTTTACAAGATGTAAAATAAGTCTCTGATGTCCCTAGAGTGTGTATGTGAAGTTTCAGCTCAAATACCTTACAAGTAGTACTTTATAACTCTTTGAAACTGCCCTCTTTTAGGTTTTGAACCGTTTTGGTGACTGTTGCTTTAAATTCAAATGAGATTGTGCTCCCAGCCCTCTTTTTAATGGAGGGTGGAGCTATAAACACCTATAGGTCACCAAAGCAGAGGATTCAAAGCTCTAATGGCAGACTGCTGCTTCTCACTCAGGGCTGTTTATGCTAATAAGGGAGTGATCATCACTAATGGGCGGGGCTTCCATTTTCTCATGACATGTACAAATGTAAGAATGTCAATCGAAGTGTTTCTGCATTTCATATTTTTTATGAAATGTGATTATAAAAATTATAAAATTGATTCATTTTTACCACTAAAAGCTGGTTATATTCACACATTTTTGCCTCACAACTGTATTCAAACCCCTTATACAAGCGATTTTTGCATAATAGGCAGTGGTGTAGTCGGGGCTATACGCAGGTATACTCAGTTTGCCTACTTTTTTCCATGAGCTGTTTGGGTATTACGACGTCTAAGGATCAATAATTGCGTTTACCCTCAGTATACTCACTTGTTTTTCTGATTAGACTTCCCTAATTTACATGTATTCGCATCCCCTTTAACTGTATATCAAATGTTTTTTTTTTTACTTGCATCTTATTTGTTGCAATCAGTGCATTTTTGTTTAATTTGCGCCATTTCCCGCCCCCTGACGACCGCAGAAGCTGGGAGAAAATTTCGGGAATTTTTCAATAACGACGACAAGTCAACTAAATGATGTCTCGCTGAAACACTGAAGTAAAAATTTTTTTAAAAAGCATGGGCATCGCTTTAGCCCCCTATATTTCTATTCAGTGCCTCTAAATGTTATAATATCTGCATATTTGCAGTTCTTTGCTATAGAAACACTTGTATCACATGTACCAATCGGGTATCCCCATCTACTGTTTCCTCGGCGCTCCCCTCATCATCACAGCTGTTTCTCCAACAAAAATGCAACTCTTAATGAACATTTATTATCAATTAACTATGATTATAAAACACATTACAGTGCATGTGGCATTATATATCATACATTCATACAATCATACATTCATGCACAGGATTAAACAGTGACAGAACCACGTAAGTGTCCTCATTTTAACTGCTTATCAGAGTGAGATCAGAGTGAAATATTGTGTTGTATCTTTGTTAAAAATTATTTACTATTATGACATATTATTATAGTGAAATATGTAAATTAGCCTGTACATTTTTTTAACAAGTTTATATTTATGCCATTTTGAAAAATGTGGTAGTTCTATTTAAAACATGGAAAAAATACTTGAGTATAGGCTAGTATTTGAGTTTTTGAAGAAAAAAAACTTTTTATTTTCCTGATAAAT
>CAIGQZ010033189.1:4967455-4982376 GCA_903798205.1 Danio tinwini
ATATATATATATATATAGTTTCATCGTTTCTTTGCCTACTTTTAAAATTTGTGATGGGTGGGTAATAGTACACCACTTTTTTTTTTAGGACTACGCCATTGATAACAGGTCTCCTTTAAATGCCAAAAAACTCAATTTTAGGCATTAAAAAGCCTTAAATTCACTGAAATATTGCGTTTTAAATCAACAGGTTCAAGCTTTAGTACGTCCATGAGCTGTTTTCCCTCATGAGGACCAAAAATAATGTCAATAGCTGTACTTTTGCATCATTTTTAAAAAATAAAGCATTTTTGTTCAGTTTTGATGGACTACATGTTAATTCCAAAATTACATTTACAGACAAAACAATATAGTAAATTATTTAAATGTAAATATTTTTTTTACCAAATACTTATTTTACATACTTTGCTGCATATATGCAAGTCATTCGAATTTCACCATCTATTCTTCAATTAGACATCACATCAGTGCTCATTTGCATAACATTACACAACTCTCCTCAATAGAGGTGTAACGAATCACGGTTGATCCGTGATTCATATGGATCACAACCCATGGTTCGGAACACGTGACTTGTAGATTAATTAATCCTAAATTAATTAGATTAATGACCTGTAGATTAATTAATCCTAAATTTGTAACGATTGCAGAGAGATCGCCTTTCGCGTCATTCAAATTACATGTATGAAAGCATCTAGGCTTTCCTGTAAAATATTATGATAACGGAAGAAGTTGTGGTAAAAGATCGGGATCTCAAAAACCACGCAACATAAATTATAAATGATAGTGATTTGCATATGTTTATTAATCCTTCGAATCGCTGCATTCAAATCTGAAAACGCAAAAATCAAGAAAGAGATTCAGGGCCCTATCATACACCTTTTTTTTGCTATTTTCAGACCAGCGCAACCCTAATTTTCACATTTTAAGCCACGTTGTTTAAATAGGAAATCCATTTGCGCCACTTTGGGGACTCATGGGCGTTCCAGTCTAAAAAGGAAGTGTGTTGAGGCGCATTGTTGGCGTGTTGCTATTTTGAGGAACTGAAATAGACCGCGCCATTGACCAAGTAAAAGCTGCTCCAAAGTCCAGCACAAAGTGTGTTAGTTATGTGCCTATGTGGTCCAAACACGTACACATTGCTTAATACACACAAGATGTACAGCAATACAAAAATATATTTACATATGAATAAAAAATAAAGGATTAAAATGTTAAAAAAATATTATTTTCTACATAAATATAAAAAACACTAGCTCCATGCCTTCTTCATGTCGGGGGGCTTTTTTCAGTTTATTCATGACAACTTGGTTTTGTATGATGTTATTATTATTATTATTATTATGAACATTATTTATTAAATGCATATTTATATTTGTTATAATTAAAACTGGTGTAAATTTGTCCTCCTGTCGGGTTTTGGAGATGTCTGCATCACCATATTGGGAAAAAAAAGAGGACGTGTGTTTGGATATAACTCAGTTTTTTTGACCATACTTTGTTGTTATTGTTCATTTATTCGTTTGCTGGAAATTAGAACTGAATTTAGAAATAGTTTTGAAACAAATCGCTGTGCTTAATTAAAAATTAAATATGCATACAACACCATTTCCTTATCCATGAAAGTAAAGGAGTAAAGAGTAAAGTAAAGAGAAAGTAAAGTGACCGAATGGAGGAGGCTCATTCTTTTTTTCTCATGCAGATTGCTTGTTTAACTGTTTTCTTGCTAGTAAAGCATTCAGTTTTTCCTCTTACTAAGTCCGCTGCCATGTAAATATAAACTGATTCTTAAAGGGAATCAGTATCAGTAATTAATCCACAGTATGCTCAAAACTCGCCCATAACTCATTAAGAGAATAAACACAACCCTGTTAAACCATGCACTGTGGCGACAACTGTATTTTTTCTGTCCTTAAAAAAGCAAAAGTGGATTCGGACACGCCCCCAATGCTTTAGACTTTGCACCTAGATCGTTACAATAGAGCCCTCAGTCATTAGTTTACAAACAGTCAAAAATCACAGAAGTACTGGGATAACAGTTTATAGTTTAGATATAACCACTGATGTTTATGGTAAAGATTAAAATCACTGTCATTTTACAACGCTCAAAAATGAAAGTTGTACGCAGCATTTACATTATTTAGCCAATAGGTGGTGACAACCAGCCATCAAAAATATGCCACTGAATAATTCTACAAAAATGATACGTCTAACAATGAAACGTGAAGTTTTATGAGTGAATTACTAAATTATTTATTGAAAATGAGACTGAAAATATGGGTTGCATAAATTATAATATTAGATATCTACATTTAGTTTTGTCAGCAACAGTCGGAGTAACAGTGAATTTTTTACAGTACTAAATATTTTACTATTTATTTTTATTCAGATGATTATTTCTTCATTTTGTTTTTAATAAAATAACAGGCTCTAAGCTCTGTTTGTTAAAACCAAAAGTGTAATGTAGTACTGTTTTTGTAATAAATGGAAAGCGAATTGCATTTGTCTCCTCCCCTCCTCTGAAAAATGTTACACCATTCGTTACACCATTACTCCTCAACGATTCTTTAGTCGACGCCCTCACTTTTAACACAACACATACCCCATTGCTAATTCTGACATTTGGCAGATGTTTTGTGTGTGTAAATATGAGCAGAAGATGCTCAGATGTCACCTTGACACGCTCTTTTTCCCCCATAACATCATCAACACTCCGCCGTGTTCCTGCGGCCTCTATTCTTCTCATTCCCGTCGAGAGTGTTGCATCTCACACCCGTCCGTGTGTTTTGGACCCTCCGCAGGCTGCAGATGGAAGAGGAGATTCGCCAGCAGGAGAGGGAACGGCAGCGAGAGAAGGAGAGAATGCGTGAAATTGAACGGGAACGGCAGTGGGAGCAGGAGGTGCAGAGAGAGAAGGAGAGAGAGGTCGAGATTAAAAAAGAGCACGCCAGAGAGATCCAGCCGGTCAAGGCCGTGGAGAAACGCCACCTGAGCCACGAGCCACCGGCCAGCAAACACTTGATCTCTCACTCGCAGACTCATCTGTTTCCACACCGGCAACCCGTGAAGGAGCGGGCCAAGCTGGAGGACAGACTCACTGCGCACAGACCCGGTATGACAGTCAGTGCATCAGTTATGTGTTTTTGATGATATTATCTTTTATTTATTGCAAGTAATACACAACCTGATAAAAGTCTTGTCGCCTATCCAAGTTTTAGGAACAGCAAATAATAACTTGAATTCTAGTTGATCATTTGGTATCAGAAGGCAAATGCCTCTAGATTACACTTATGGCTCGTTTCCACTAACTGGTACGGTACGGGTCGGTACACTTTTATGGTCGTTTCCACTGTCAAAAGGCGTACCGAACTGAACCGTACCGTACCACTTTTTTGGCACCCTTTCGAAAGGGTACCAAACACGAGAAAGGGTACCAAAAGGGTCCCATAGAGCTAGACGCGCAGCTGAATGCTATTGGTTTACAGAGATACGTCACAAGCTCACGCAACAAGCCAGAATGAAAACAAAGGAGCTGCCATGTTTTCATACACAGCCGAGAGATTATATAAATATACATATAATAACATATAATAACGAGCCCTGTTCAAACTGGGCTCAAATGAACATTGTCGTCGTCTTGATGAACAACCACAAAGCCAAAAAAAAGAGCAGATTTTACCCTGTGTCCTGTAGTTTTTTACGAGCCAGTCTGAAGCGCGAGCGTTTTTTTGCTTGCGCGAGCCGCGCGTCTATATTTAAAAAAATAAACAAATTGAGCTGATGATAATAACGTGCGCTTGATCATTGACGTGCTTTTGAAAGCTGATCCTGTCAGAAACTGACAAACGAGAGAGTGATGACCGAAAAAACAAAAGGAGAAGCCGGAAAAAAAGGAGCACATTATTTTTTCAGCAAACGTGAACAAACTGCCATGTTTAACTATTATCATCACCATTTAGACGATTATGAACTCAGACTGATGGAATTACTTTCTAACAAGAGGCTACACGTGCTGCTGAAGATTAAAGACACATTTAAGACTCGATTTCCTGCTGTTTTGAACCTTAATAAGGCCTAAATGTATGCTGTGTGTAGTTTTTCTGTTATTGGTAACATATCGGAGACTGTAATGTTCTGTATGTGTTCATATATGTTCATTTATTTATTTATTTTATATAATTGCAGACGTTACAGTAGGCTATTTCGCACTGTCATTGATCTGCAGTTATAATCAAATCATGTTCATAGAAAAGTTAGTAATAAACATTTATACACAAGTATTTATGTTTAAAGCATCTGATTTGTGAGAAGTACTTCTCATATGATATGTGAGCGACCCGTACAGCTTTACTTTAGACATTTTCTCAAGCGAAAATGATGTTGACTGCAACTTTTTGTCGTACACCACGCCCACCAAAGAGTACCATTGGTACCCTTTTAGCAGTGGAAACGCAAGCCTGATAAAGGTGACCCGTACCGTACTGTACCAGTCAGTGAAAACGAGCCAGTATTTTACTAAAAAAAAAAGCATAGAGGTTTCACAGCAAAGGCTGTGAATACTTATATACATGTGGTTTTTCAGGTTTTTTATTTGTAATAAATTTGCAACATTTTCAAAAAATCTTTTTGGGGTATTGTGTGTAGAATTTTGAGGAAATAAATAAATTTAATTCATTTTGGAATAAGGTTGTAACAAAAAAATGAGTACAAAGTGAAGCGCTATGAATACTTTTCAGATGCACTGTATGTAAAATAACCTAAAATAAAATGTAAAAAAAAAGAAGAAAATTTCAGTCGGCACAGATATTTGCATCTGAATTCTTTGAATATCTTAAATCGAGAAATATTTTCAAAACAAGCAGGGCTTTTTACATTAACACCCGTCAACCCGCCACATGTTGGTAGATTTCAGCTGTGGCGGGTTAGACAGACACTCTGACTAGCCACTTTGGCTGGTTGAAGATCGTTTTAAAATTATAGTTATCTTAAAAGCAGGGTTACAGGACAATAGAGATGGCCCAATATGTGTGCAAATCTTACAATCGAGAAGCAGCATGACCGACAAAAATAGTGTACCAAGTGTGAGGATGATCACTCGCGCGCTCAGGTGATGTGATACACGCGGCTGTTTTAAAAGACATGCGCGCTCCCGTTTCCTGGCGCGAAGCAACCGTGCCTAGAAAAAAATGCAACTGCTTTGATCGGTTCTCTTTCAAATAGACTGAACAAAAACGGATTATGGGCCTAACGTTACCCGTGTGCGCATGATCATCTTTTATTATCACATGGTATGTTTTTCACCTGTTTCTTTTGCTTACACTTATTTTTGTTAATATTGTTTAATTATCATTGTTACAATAGCATTGCTTTAGTAGGAGATTAACTCCCCATGTATGTGTAGTTAACTTGTGATCTGACAGACCTTTAGCCTGGACAGGCTACTGTGCATAGTTTTGATACATGGCAATAATTATTTTTTACATGTTATAGTTTTTTTTTTAAAGTGTATTAGTTTTTTAAAGAAAGGATTTGTTGAATAAAAAGAGCATATATACAGCTATATGTTGCATGTTTTTACATATTATTTAACATTTGTGGCTAAGAAATAATTCTTTATTTATTTTTGGTGTGGTCAGAGATACATTTGGTAAACCCTCAGTAATGAGCTCTAAAAAGTCCTGTGAATTAAAAACGAATTGCAATGCGACACTGTGAAACCACAGCCCATTTGCTCATGCACATTGAGCAGGGTCATACACACAAAAAAGTGAAATAAATGAGAAGGCATGTGGACATAACACAAAGACAACATTAAGTCATTTTAGCATGCCAAAGTCAAATTTATGCATATAAAATATATTTTCCCAACAACAAAATTGTGGCTGGTGAAAATGGAGAGTGGCTAGTGATGTTGGAAAACTACTAGCCACAGTGGCTGGTGATCAAAAAAGGTAATGTCAAGCCCTGAAAACAAGTAAAAATAATTGTCACTTGATGAAGGCCATGAAGGTCAAAACGCTGTCTAATTAAATAGTCTTTTGGGAGCTAAAATGTCATTGTGCCTATTTTGCTTACTTCTCTCTATAATTCGTATATTATCGTAGCTTGAGAATTTTAATATTCAATTTAATTGACACTTAGTATCGTACACCCAATATTGTAAATCTAAAGCGGATGCGTTTTTTTTGTGTGTCTTCAACTCTGTTTCTTTATTTATTTTGAACAACAAACGCAATACCAACACTGCATTTATGATATTAAATGGAAAAATACATCACCACTTGATTTACCTCTCATCACTCACTTGTTGTACATTCCAAACTTACATTATGATTGATTGTGAAATGCAATCCCATGTTGCATTTCTCTGAACACCGACATTCCCTTCGGCAGCAGTATCTGAAGATCCCCCGTTTGCATTGCTCCGGGGAAATCAGTAATTAATACAGTGTGATGAATCATCTAGCACTAGTTTCCTGCATCTGGAAGGGTGGATGTTTGGGGAAACCCAAAGGACACTTTCAGCCCATTATGTCTGCCGCCAGCTGTTAAACATGATTTGGCTGAAACCTCCTCATAAGTCAGAAGGTTTGATGCTTGCTCTCTATAATTGTGTAATAGATGAAGAATGAGAACATTGCGGTGAATCCCATGATCAAAACACCCTCATGCACATAAGCTACTTTAGATGCTTTCCAAACGCTTCTTTTCTTATAAAACACCTGGCAAATGTACACTCACTGGCCACTTTAATAAGAACACCTTAGTAGTACCGAGTTGGACCCCCTTTTGCCCTTAGAACTGCCTCAATCCTCTGTGGCATAGATTCAACAAGGTACTGGAAATATTCCTCAGAGATTTTGGTCCATATTGACATGATAGCATCACGCAGTTGCTGCAGATTCCATCCATGATGTGAATCTCCCGTTCCACCACATCCCAAATGTTCTCTATTGGATTGAGAAGGTGACTAAGGAGGCCATTTGAGTACAGTTAACTCTTTGTCATGTTCAAGAAACCAGTCTGAGATGATTTGCGCTTTAAGACATGGTGCGTTATCCTGCTGGAAGTAGCCATCAGAAGATGGGTACACTGTGGTCATAAAGAAATGGACATGGTCAGCAACAATACTCAGGTAGGCTGTGACATTAACACAGTGCTCAATTGGTACTAATGGTCCCAAAGTGTGCCAAGAAAATATCCCCCACACCATTACACCACCAGCAGCAGCCTGATCCATTGATACAAGGCAGGATGGATCCATGCTTTCATGTTGTTGACAACAAATTCTGACCCTACCATCCGAATGTCCCAAGAAAATATCCCCCACACCATTACACCACCAGCAGCAGCCTGATCCATTGATACAAGGCAGGATGGATCCATGCTTTCATGTTGTTGACAACAAATTCTGACCCTACCATCTGAATGTCCCAGCAGAAATCGAGACTCATCAGACCAGGCAACGTTTTTTCAATCTTCTATTGGCCAATTTTGGTGAGCCTGTGCGAATTGTAGCCTCCGTTTCCTGTTCTTAGCTGACAGGAGCGGCACCCGGTGTGGTCTTTTGCTGCTGTAGCCCATCTGCCTAAAGTTTGGACGTGTTGTGCGTTCAGAGATGCTCTTCTGTAACAAGTGGTTATTTGAGTTACTGTTGCCTTTCTGTCAGTTTGAACCAGTCTGGCCATTCTCCTCTGATCTCTGGCATCAACAAGGCATTTGCGCCCACAGAACTGCTGCTCACTGGATATTTTTCTTTATTTCAGACCACTCTCTGTAAACCCTAGAGAGGGTTGTGTGTGAAAATCCCAGTAGATCAGCAGTTTCTGAAATACTCAGATCAGCCCGTCTGGCACCAACAACCATGCCTTGTTCAAAGTCAATTAAATCACCTTTCTTCCCCATTCTGATGCTCGGTTTGAACTTCAGCAGATCGTCTTGACCATGTCTACATGCTTAAATGCATTGATTTGCTGCCATGTGATTGGCTGATTAGAAATTTGCGTTAACAAGCAGTTGGACAAGTGTACCTAATAAAGTGGCAGATGAGTGTATTTGCTGCTCATATAATGGCTACAGTTCAGGGCTCTATTATACATTTAAATGTCAAAAAAGACATTTGCTGTTTGTTCAAACTACTTGTATAAATTAAGCTGAAACAACACAATTATTGAGTTTTTTGGGGGGAAAACTTAATTATTTTAAGTTCAATCCATGTAAAGGGCACCTATTTTACCCCTTTTTTTAAGATGTTATATTAATATTATGGTTCTTCTGAGTGTGCCAGTTTAGGTTCAGTTCAAAACACAATTCAGATTTTTTTATTATGATGTGTTAAAAAGTGTCATTTTGGGGGCGTGGACACAGCTCGTTGTTTTAGGGGAGTGTTGCTTTCGCATAAAAACTAGTTTTGACTTCCCGCCCAACTTAACAAGGAGGCGCAGCCAAGAGCTCCCCTCTTTGTGTATGGCTACAGACAGGCAGACAGAGAGAAGCAACATGAGTGAGAGGACCAGCATTCAGCATTCAGCTGTACATGTACGACTCGGACACAGACCAAGCAGAGAGTACAAAATCATTTGTCTCTTTGTATAGTTTGTATAGTCTGAGCTTGTAGCCTACACTGAGACTAATAACCAAACACATTAAATTAACTTTGAATGAAGGGCATCACACACCGGATGCACCACGACACGGCGCGCACATGACAGTTGAAAGTATCACACACTTGCGGTGCCGGTGTGTGTCACCTGATAGAAACTTATGTTTAGAATTCAGAAATGCATGCTGCTGCGTGGCGAGATGCTGCTTGTCGCCGAGCGGCACTTCTGGTGTACGACCTGCTTGAGGCTATAACTAAAGGGCTCCATACACCGGATGCGGCGCACATTTGCATGTTATTTAAAATGAAACTATTCAGATAACACTGTGTGGCGCGGCAGAAATATGAACAATGTCCTGAGCAGGGCCAGCGCGTCCATAGAGGCGACCTAGGCGGCAAAATAGTGAGCGAACCCCCCGGTCCTCACTTTCATCCGCAACACCCTCCCGGTCCTCACTTTCATCTGTGACAACCTGAAATGCATGGCGCTGCACGTCGTTATAGTTTGTTATTTCCAATGGAGGGACGCGCACGTGAGGCAACGCGCTCGCACTTTTTTTCCAGCTGCACCTAGTTAAGATGACAGGGAGCTTCTGTGATCGCGGGAAATGCAAACCATTGAAGTTTAAGAAAGACGCAATGAAAAGTACACATGTATGCAAACCCACTAAAACTCACAAACACTGGCAGTGAGGAGAGCAATACCGTGGTGAATGTTGAGCCCAATGAGCCTTACATCTATAAATAGAGCAAGGGTGTTTCTTTGGTGACATCGCTTTGACTCACACACTGAAAATGGCGGACGTGAAACAACATACTGAGGATATGGTAATGCGCACCTGTCAATCAATATTGGTGGGCGGGGGGATCACATTCTTACGTCAAGTTGCAGTCGATCTCAAAACCGATACTGTTGGTCCACCGTTTTTATGTTGTTAAATAAAAAAAGGACTGAGTGTGTTTATATCACCCCAATATGACGGTCTATACACTATACCTACACATATGTCTGTCCAAACAGCTTGAAAAGTAGATTTTTCACCATAGGTGCCCTTTAAATTTGCAAAAACTTATAAGTTAACTTAATTCCTTCATGTTTACTCAACACAAGTGGATTATGTGGAACCCAGCATTTTTTACAGTGAAAGCAACTGAAGAGTGTTTTTGGACTGTGTTCTTATTTTTAAGTACAATTAAAAACATTTGTAAAATATATATATATATATATATATATATATATATATATATATATATATATATATATATATGTTGTTTTTTTTTCTCAAGGTTTCATCTAATATTTACATTTTATTTTATAGACATTTACATTAAATTGAATGAAAAAATGAAAAAAATTAAATGTTAGATGAAAACTTGAAAAATTTATATTATAAATGTTATAATAATGTATTATTAATTATAAATGAACTTAAACTTAAATACACTGGACAAATTGGAAAAAGTTAGTTACTTTGAGAAATTAAAACACTAAAAATAAAAAAGCTTAATTAGAGAAAAAAATCTATTAGAAAACATTTTAAAGACAAAGTTGTCATTAAAAATGAAAAACTATGAACACAATATAACATTACACAGCATTTAATACTACATTTAACACACAATATAATAAAAAAACACGTAAAACGATACCAATAATTCAATTTAGTTGGACACTGATTAAATAATAAACAAATGCAAGCTAATTTAACTCTCACATGGTCGCCAACTGAAGCTAAGCAGGGCTGCGCCCGGTCAGTACCTGGATGGGAGACCACATGGGAAAGCTAGGTTGCTGCTGGAAGTGATGTTAGTGAGGCCAGCAGGGAGCGCCCAACCTGCAGTCTGTGTGGGTTCTAATGCCCCAGTATAATGACGGGGACTTTATACTGCTCAGTGAGCGCCGTCTTTCGGATGATATGTTAAAAATCCCAAGATGTCCATCGAAAAAGAGTAGGGCTTTAACCTCGGCATCTTGGCCAAATTTGCCCACAGCCCTCTGTCCATTATGGCCTCCTAACCCTCCCCATATCATAATTGGCTTCATCACTTTGTCTCCTCTCCACCAATCAGCTAGTGTGTGGTGTGTGGTCTGGCGCAAAATGGCTGCCGTCCCTTCATCCAGGTAAATGCTGCACACTGCTGGTGGATGAGGAGATCCCCCCCCCCCCCAATGTGTAAAGTGCTTTGAGTGCCCAGAAAAGTGCTATATAAATGTTAGGAATTATTATTATTATTATTATTATTCGCCACAGCGGAGTGAACTGCCAACTATTCCTCCATATTTTTTATGCAGCGGATGCCCTTTCAGCCACAACTGATTAATTTAATAATAATAATAAATATTTATATTAATAATGTGAATAATATACACATACACAAACATTTATAGCTGTTCTGCTTCGAAAATGATGTTCATCATTTCTGCATTTATTTTTTCTTTCTTTCGACAGACAAAACCAAAGAAGCGCCGCTGCTGGTGTCTCAGTCTGGTTCCTACTCTTCCTCAGGAGCTCCTTCTTCCATCTCAGGCTTTAGCCTTTTTTCAAGCGGCCCATTTGGGAAAAGCCACCGGCCCGTGGAGACTCCCATGATGCTCCAGCGGCAGGAAGAGGACGACAGATGGCTGGCCAGACAGAGAGCGCTGAAGGTGGAGAAAACGGACCGGCACGGACAGGAGTTTCAGCAGCAGGAGAAACACCACAGCGCTGGCCGAACAGCAGAAGCACACAGGGAGATACACAGGTGTGTGTTTGTGTGAAATACAGACTACAGACAAACTGTAGAAATACACTACTGTAAGTGGACCTCATTCATTTAGCAAAAAAAGTGAGTTTGTTACCTTAGTATAACTCTTTTATTTCTTTTTGATATTTCAGAATTTTAGCCAGACTGAAAGTGTTGTTGTTATTAGTGATCAATGTTGATTAGTTAAAAATAAACTAGTTACTGTGATTAAATAAATTTTTATTCACTTTTTAACTTTAATTAAACTTATTATGTGAAGAACATATTTGCAGATTACAGGGACTCTCCACTTTTTTTTTTTTTTTTGAAAATAGGCTCATTTTACACCTTCCCTGGTATTAATCAATAGAGTTTTAGCATTTATTCAGTCCATTCAGGCCCTGTTTACACTAATACATTTTAGTTTTAAAATGCATAATAATAATAATAATAATAATAATAATAATCATAATAATAATAATAATAATCATTCATTCATAATTTTCCTTCACTTAGTCCCTTATTTATCAAGGATCGCCACAGCGTTGTGAACTACCAACTATTCCGGCATATGTTTTATGCAGCGGATGCCCTTTCAGCCACAACCCAGTACTGGAGAAAAAATATATAAATACAAATAAAATAATAATAATAATAATAAGTTGATGCAGTGGTGCAGTTGGTAGTGCTGTCGCCTCACAGCAAGAAGGTTGCTGGTTCGAGCTTCGGCTGGGTCAGTTGGCGTTTCTGTGTGGAGTTTGCATGTTCTCCTTGCATTTGCGTGGGTTTCCAAAGACATGCAGTACAGGTAAATTGGGTAAGCTAAATTGTCCGTAGTGTATGAGTGTGTGTGGATATTTCCGAGAGATGGGTTTCTGCTGGAAGGGCATCTGCTGCGTAAAAACATGCTGGATAAGTTGACGGTTCATTCTGCTGTTGCGACCCTGGATTAATAAAGGGACTAAGCCGAAAAGAAAATGAATAAATAATAATAATAATAATTCATAGTAATAATGTGAAGAACGTATTTGCAGATTACAGTGACTCCACTTTTTTTTGAAAATAGGCTCATTTTACACCTTCCCTAGTATTAATCAATAAAGTTTTAGCAATTTTTTATCCATTCAGGCCCAATTTACACTATTTTAGTTTTAAAATGCATAATAATAATAATAATAATAATAATAATAATAAATCATTCATATTTTTCCTTCACTTAGTCCCTTATTTATCAAGGATCGCCACAGCGGAGTGAACTGTCAAATATTCCGGCATATGTTTTATGCAGTGGATGCCCTTTCAGGCACAACCCAGTACTGGAAAATAATAATAATAATAATAGTAATAATAATAATAATCATTCATTCATAATTTTCCTTCACTTAGTCCCTTATTTATCAAGGATTGCCACAGCGTAGTGAACTACCAACTATTCCGGCATATGTTTTATGCAAGTTTTAGCAATTTTTTAATCCATTAAAGCCCTGTTTACACTAATTTATTTTAGTTTTAAAATGCATAATAATAATAATAATAATAATAATAATAATAATCATTCATTCATAATTTTCCTTTACTTAGTCCCTTATTTATCAAGGATTGCCACAGCGTAGTGAACTACCAACTATTCTGGCATATGTTTTATGCAGTGGATGCCCTTTCAGCCACAACCCAGTACTGGAAAATAATAATAATAATAATAATAATAATAAGGCTACCCCACAGTCCAAAGACATGCAGTACAGGTGAATTGGGTAAGCTAAATTGTCTGTAGTGTATGAGTGTGAATGAGTGTGTGTGGATGTTTTTTAGAGATGGGTTACAGCTGGAAGGGCATCCGCTGTGTAAAACATGCTGGATAAGTTGGCGGTTCATTCCACTGTGGTGACCCCGGATTAATAAAGGGACTAAGCTGAAAAGAAAATGAATGAATGAATAATAATAATAATACATATTCATATTAATAGTGTGAAGAATGTATTTGCAGATTTTACACCTTCCCTAGTATTAATCAAGATGCCCTTTCAGCCACAACCCAGTACTGGAAGTTAATAATAATAATAATAATAATAATAATAATAATAATAATAATAACAATAATAAAAACAATAATAATAAGGAGACGCAAAGCACGAGAAAGCGTGCACATCTGCCATGGTGCTGTTTGTTTGTGTGTGTGAATGTGTGAGAGCACTTGAATGTGTAGTCGCTGGTTATAGTTGAATGTAGCATACAGTGGAGTGTTTTTTTAGGAGGCATATTTAATCGCTATACATTTTACATTCTTCCGTGGCCCAACATGTACCCGCCATGTGTATAAAAACATTGCTGATATGATATATGAAACACAATCAGTAGTTGGGTGGATTAGGTAGTACATATGACTTTTGACCTTGAAAGTGTCAGTGCCTCACCAGTCACAAACCTCACCGCACGCCACTGGAGTAGATAGTAGTGGTAGAAAGTAGTGTTCCTGTGTCAAAAATGTTTGGTTGAGTTTTTATTATACAAAATTTATTCAGATGATTTTGAATCTTGCATCTAACAAATGTTCTAATTTACATAAAAAAAGTAAAACTAATACTGAAACTACTAATAGAAACTAATCTATATTTTGAAATTGCTTAGTTTTAGTTGAGTTTTTTTACTCAACTAAAACTAAGCAATTTCAAAATATAGAAACTATTAAAAAGTAAAACTGCATCTAAAAACTAATTAAAACTAACTGAATTTGAAAACAAAAAGTCAAAATGAAATTAAAACTAATGAAAAATCCAAAACTTTTATAACCTTGGCTACTATGAATGTTGGTGGCTCCCTTTTTGATACATTTCTCAAAATATCTTGTCATGAAGAAATTCATAAAAGTTTTGAACCACTGGAGTGCGATAAAATGATGAGGACGTTTTAATTTCTGGGTGAACTATCCCTTTAATTCCCATCCAACAACAAAAAAAATACTTCCATACTGCCCTCTTGTGGCCATCTCCAATACTGTCTCTTCTGTTTTCAGGTTCAGCACTCACCATAATGATGTGTCTGTCCGAGATTTACCTCCAGCGCTGGGTGCTCCACCCCCTCTCATCACCCCCAGACCTGCTCCCCGGGACCACCAGCACCACCAGCTCCGTTCTCCACCTGTCGCCAGTAGCCTCTGGACCCCCGTCTCGCTTCTCCATGCGCCCTCTGACCGGCCTCTGTCCCACATCCACCCCTTCTCTGGTCCCAGTAGAGCTCCAGCAGAGGGTGAGCAGCCGCAGGTCAGCTTTCTGAAGCTCGGTCAGGCTGGACCTGCAGACGTCCGGCTGGAGACGGAGAGATCGGAGCCGGTGGTGGGGGTCGGTCAGAGGAGACTCGTCAGCAAACTCGACCTGGAGGAGAAGAAGCGCAGAGAGGCCAAAGAGAAAGGTATCAAGTGGAGGATCTGCTAAATAAAACAAATAAAAAAAGACAATTATCAGTTGATTGATTTGGTTTATTCATTGATTAATTGGTTGGTTGGTTCATTTACCGGTTGATTTGATTAATTGATTGATTGATTGATTGATTGATTAGTTGGGTGTGTTCATTTGATTCATTAGTTGGTTGGTGGGTT
>CAIGQZ010033189.1:4982386-5011438 GCA_903798205.1 Danio tinwini
ATTGATTGATTGATTGATTGATTGATTGATTGATTGATTGATTGATTTGTTGATTTGTTGATTGGTTGTTTGATTAAGTCAGTTGTTTTCAGGTTAAGGTCGGTCAAGTTTTAAAAAGTAGTGCTGAAAAGGAAGGTCAGAAGAACAGGGGAGTTTGCCCCTGATGTTCTCGTTTTTCCCCATTTAAATGCATCATGCGAACGTGTTTTTCCAAAGTTGATCTCATCAAAACAAAGCCACGAGATCGGCTCATTACAGATCCTCTAGATGGACTTGTGCACACCCTCAGACTAGTGTGTTAAAAATTCGGGAGGGTGCACTGCTTTCAAGCCAACCAGTACTAAGTTGCGCTCCATGTAGGCATCTAATTTTGTAACGCAAAATGAATCCCTTAACATCTGGCAACACACGCAGGTATTCAATGACAGTGACTCGGAGGTGGAGTTTGAACTTTCCCACTAGGGTACGCCTATGTTATTTATTTATTTATTTTTTACGTATTGTGGTCATTTGCACGTTGTGTCAAAACGATATTTGTATAGATAATAGCTGTATATTCTCCATTTGACTATTGTACGATAATTTTCCTCCAAATATGATAATTTTGAGGTTCTGGTACGATACTTTTACATTTACAATCTGGCAACACTGACTCTATGAATTGGATGATAACAAAGTTAGCCTAAATGTAAAGCTGTAAGTTATATTTGTATCTGCTTTGTGCTAATATGTATTTGTTCGTCTTTGTGTGTGTCTAAGTTGCCTTTGTGTTTTTTAGTAGTTTAGTAATAATAATCTTCTGTCTATTTCAGGTTATTATTATGACTTAGATGACTCTTATGATGAGAGTGATGAAGAGGAAGTTCGAGCTCATCTGAGAAGAGTCGCTCAGCAGCCTCCTCTCAAACTAGACACATCTTTAGAGGTATTCATTTATTATGCTTAAAAATGCATGTATTACATATATGCTACAAAACAAAAAACTAAACCTCATGTGAGTTTGGTTGTTGGATAACTGGACTAACCAGTCAGTCATCACAAATGTTGTTTTAGTCCTTCTGAAGTGCCAATAGTTTGACACAGAATGATTGTGTGTGTGACATTTAGGTGGGGAAAAAGAGCTACCGTGGTTTACTGGTGCAGCAACTTCCATGTCATTATTGATTATTGGAGCCGATTTCAATTTTGTATGGAAACAGTGCTTTTATTGCCTCATTTGCATATGTAACATTTTAGAAAACTTGCATTCAAAAACATGTATGGTGCACTCAAAAACTGATGTTCGCTGTTTGCTTAAACTACTTATTTAAAATAAGCTGTAACAACACATATCTTAAGCGTTTTTGTGGGACAACTTAATTGTTTTATGTTCAATCCACTCCAGTTTGAATTAAAAAAATGCTAAGTTAACTTAATTATGTCATGCCGTCCCAACGCAAATTGTTTGTGTGGAGCTCAGCGTTGTTTTACATAGAATCTACAAGTTCCTTCCCGAGTTCTGTTTGTCCTCACTGAAGATGGCAGATCTCCTCCCAAAATGACAGCGACCTGTTTGTTTCCGAGTTTGTGGGTGTACAAGTGGTTTCCGTCATGTGATTTGCTATGTGGAAATTCATGAGGTCAGAAGGGGCAGACTTTACCTCACGTTCATTTTATGTACCAAACCGCAGAACATTTATATCCAAGTTTATTTGCTTTGTTTAACCCTGGTTCACACTACAGGATTTTAAGCCTGATTTGAGCTCGATTTGAAAGTTAACGAGCTCACCGACAGATTTTTCCCTGTGATCGGGGAAAAATCTGCGGGTGCTCGGCTCTCTGCAGTCTTTATGTGTGAACTACTGAACAACGCATCAAAGAGGCTCGCTGAAGCGGCGCCGACACCTCGCAGACGGAAATCCAATATCTAGCATGCTGAATATTCCAGAGCAGTCAGCCGACCCCACGTGCGGTCAGATGTAGTGACTAGCTGCAGCCAATGAGAGAGCATATCAGAATGAGCTGAATGGCTGTGTGTTCAGGAGCTGAACAGAAACGTCTGTGATTGGCCAAAATTGGCCTCGATGCACTCACTTCATTCTGTGTTAACACGTACACGAGAGTAGGCTATATTAACAGTGGAACTAGAATTCTGTAACTATTAGATTGACCGTTCTGACCGTTCTCACATCATATTTACATTCAAAACTTCTATTGAGAGATTAAAATTAAGCTTTGAATGTCTGTCATCATATTTTATGACAGCATTACCCTAAAATTATGATCTTTTTTGGTAACACAGCCTATAAATATGTAGTTAAGATACTAGAACATGCAAATGGCCTCGCTTTAATTTTTTACTTTCAAACAGGAGCTATTTCGTGGCACAGAATATGCTGTTTTGAAAAAGTAAATTTATGTTTTTGCTATCAGAAAGTTTTGTTTATTTTCGCAGGAAGTTGATAGGCAAAAATATGCATGCATATTTAAAGTCACAGCAAAAGTAGCAGACATGCATGCAGTCATTTTGACCAATATGATAATTAAAGGTAGACATGCTCAGTTCTTTACTGTTTTGTAGTTTCAAAAAATAACAATGTTAGAAAGAAATACGCATATATTTAGAAAACGTCAGGGTGTTAAAGACATGTTAGTTTTATTTCAAAGAGTTATTAAATTACAAAAATCAAAAACTCTCATGAGAAACTGTGTATCTTTCCACTTGAACCTTGCAGATGAGCGATTGATCCGCTGATGCATCAGCTGACTGGCAATGTTTTTAAATGCTCCTTTGAAAGCTTGAAGCTCTGTCAGTGATGTAATCAGCACACAAGCAGCCAATAGTGTTCAACTTTTTCTGACGACTCCTCCCTTAAAATTTTATTGGCTGTGGTTTGGTAGCTTGACTGAACTGTTGGCGAATGAGTTGTTGTCAGATCATGTAGTGTGTAACCCCCCTCTTGTGAATCTTTTTCGTAGTGTCACATAGTCTGAACACCACAGTGTTTAAAAGACACAACATCAAGTCATGTAATGTGAACGGCACAGCGATCTGCCGATGTTTAAAATCCTGTAGTGTGAACTAGGCTTTAAATGTAGCAATTTCAAGCTTCATGTTGATATATTTCTCATGTCTGTGAGGCAAGTATTTGCTGATATTCCAGTACATTTGCTGACCCCAGAGAGTTCATAACATTGAAGCTGCAGAAACTGTTATAAAAGCGCATGACTGGACTGAGCCCCTCCCCTGGATGATCATTAGTCTATAGTAAACAATGATTGGCTTTTTTGCTTGAAGGCAGGGCTTGCTTTGATCTAGCAGCCATATTGACCGTTACCCTTTTTCCCCATTCAAAACTATTCAAGTGACATGTCTTGTGTATTCTATAGTCTTTATAGTTTTGGTGCTGATTAATATAATAGCGCTGCTGCAGCTATGGTACAGCAGCAAAGTTCCTTGATTATTACGCCAAAATGAGAGTATAGTTCCTAGCCGTTTGGCCTAGAAAATAGCAACTTTTAATTTTCCATTGGTCTTAGTACACAATGGACCTAAAGAAGAGTCATGCTTTAAATATGAAAATTATTAAAACTCTTTGGTAATTTTTTGAAAGAGATGCTAACGGTTTAATCCGATTCAATGATTTATGCTAAGCTAAGCTAAAAATGCTTCCTCCAGACCTGGAGGTCGGCTGAATGGAATAAAAAAATGGTAAAAATCAAATGTTTACTGTAGGGGAGGTGTAAAATATTTCCAAAAACAAAGCAAAGCAGAGTGTTCCTTTAAAATAGGAAGTCCTTTTTGGAGCCAGTCGATGAACTGCAGTTTCAGTCACTCCTGTGTTCTGAGGTTTATGCTTGATGGAAACACAAACTGGTTGTATGCTTTACCATTTTTGTCTTCTTTCTAGTCCAAATCTAAACATTCCTTAATCACGAAAATTGTATGAAATAAGTTCGAAAAATGGTCAGTTTTGCTTTACCCCTCCATTGGCAGATTATTTAACTTGTTTTAAGGAAAATCTTGCTTAATTTTGACTTGTTATTTCTGAAAACAAATTTTCAACACATTTTTAAACATAATAGTTTTAATAAATTTCTAATAACAAGTTTATTGGCAAGTCATTGTATAACAGTGGTTTGTTATGTAGACAACAACAAAAAAATATTGCTATGTATAAAATATAAGGGGGCTATTAATTTTGACCTTAAAGATGCTGTATGTAAGTTTTTGACTCTTCTAAAGCATAAAAACAATAATATGTGTGCAGATATTTAAGAAACATCTCAAGTGAACATACTTGTTTAACTGAAAAACAATGCTGAAGTCAGATATTCTGCTTTGAAAATGTTTTTTCCGTGCCGTAACGCTGTCTTTGTTTAGGTAAATTAAACCTGCACAATGTCAGTTTAGCCAATTATAATTCAGCACCCCGGGTTGCCTTGTTGGAAAACAGCGTATTTCATTCATTCATTCATTCAGAAAGGCTCTGAAAGCATGCGTCCGTGACTGAAAATGTGACCTCCGGTGGACAGTATTAGACGTCAAAATGAGACAGATTCAGTTCCACATGAGAGTATTAATTTGCAAATGATATAAATATTACAAACGTAAACATTAGGTGAGCAGGTTACATTGTAACCGCGTGTCCTAACAACACACTTTGTGATGAGATAAGCAGTAATGAGCAATTTGGCTGTTTGCACCAGACGAAACACGACAGAAATGTAAATACAGCCTTTCAGAAGCACAGAATATGCACTCGCTCACAAAACGGTAAGGTTTATAATCTGTTTAATACATGTTAACCCTCTTTAACATCATTAAATGTAGATGCTGAATCACTCATATGTGTTTAGTTCTAAAGTTCAATTTCAAACGGTTTATTGTATTTTTAAGATCTGAGGTGAACTATCTGCTGCTGCTTTCAGTATATGGCAATAAATGTCATGTAAAATGGCATTCAAACTCACATTGTTAGCATTTAGCACTGAATAAAGCACACAAGGTTTACCTGAGGTGATCACTGTCATAGGCTTCTGTTGTTCAGCTGTGAGAAATAGAAGCCGTTTCTAATATATCAATTCGATGTGTTGGTTAGAACCAAAACTCCTTTTAATATGGAAAATATTTCCTTTATGGAGTGTCGTTGCTTTTATTTAGAACACAGTTTAAATCACTCACTCTTGTACTCAATCTGGCAACCCGCACTTGTGTTTATTTTGATCCAGGAGTGCCATACCTAGTTCAATCACTGGCTGTCAAACTTACATACTGCACCTTTAAAATTGTTTTCAAAAATGAAAAACTGCTTTTATTCTAGTCGAAATAAAACACATAAGACTTTCTCCAGAAGAACAAATATAACAGGAAACACTGAAAAATTCCTTGCTCTGTTAAACATTATTTGGAAAATATTTGAACAAGAAAATAAAATTCACAGAAGGGCTAATAATTCTGACTTCAACAGTATTTGGATTAGAAATTTGTGCATTTATAAAGTGAGCAAGTGCATGTCCTGTACTGTGTTTGTGTGGTGTCTGCAGAAGACAGAGTTTCTGGGTTTGTTTGGCTTGACGACTCTGCCGAAGCGAGAAAAGGTGCTGGAGATGAAGAAAAGGAAGAGGAGGCTGATGCTACAGGAGAGAAGCCCTTCGCCGCCAGCCGTGGAGAATAAACGCAGGACTCCTTCACCTCTCAGCACACGCTTCACTGCAGACGAGATGAACCGCACCGATGAGCTGGATGACAAGAAACACTTCCTCAGCATCTTCAACCTCAGCCATGTCAACCATGACCAAAAACAGAGTATGAACACACACGAACAGAAACACAAACAAACATACACACAGACATAAAAAAGTAATGTTAAACAGTAGTTCATGAAAGTGTTTACATAATATAAAGGAAAAAAAAAAACATCAGTGTGCGCACATCTGGAAAAATCTTAAAGGAAGGTGCTCGATCAGGCCAAACACAATAGAAAAAGTACAAAAAAAAATCTATCAATTATTGGGGTGATCATTGTTTGGAGGTGTGATGTCTAGAGTTTGACAAGAAATGCATCCCAAATCGCCTACTTTAGAGCCTTTGCCGTGAAGCTCTAAATTGAGCTCAGGTACATTCTGTTTCCACTGATCATTCTTGAGATGTTTCAGCTGCTTAATTGGAGTTCACCTGTGGTAAATTCAGTTGATTGGACATGATTTGAAAAGGCATACACCTGGCTATATAAGGTCCCAGGGTTGACAGTGCATGTCAAAGCACAAACCAAGCATGAAGACAAAGGAATTGTCTGTAGACCTCCGAGACAGGATTGTCTCGAGGCACAAGGTTGGGGAAGGTTACAAAAAAATTTTGGCTGCTCTGAAAATTCCAATGAGCACAGTGGCCTCCATCATCCGTAAGTGGAAGATGTTTCGAACCACCAGGACTCTTACTAGAGCTGGCCGGCCATCTAAGCTGAGTGATCGAGGGAGAAGGGCCTTAAAGGGGTCACACACCAGAAGCGCCACTTGGCGAAGCGCCGCATTGCACCAAGCATCGTCATGCATTTCAGAATTCTGTACACAGGTTTCTATTAGGGTACACACAGTGGCACAGTGCCCAGCCACAACTCAGGACACTGTTCATATTTCTGCCGTGCCACAGAGCGCCATCTGAATAGTTTCATTTTAAATAGCGTGCGAATGTGCGCGTCTGGTGTGCGATACTTTCAACTGTCATGTGCGCACTGTGTCGTGGCGCCGAGTGGCGCATCTGGTGTGTGACCTGCTTTAGTAAGAGAGGTGATCAATAACTCGATGGTCACTCTGTCTGAGCTCCAGCGTTCTTCTGTTGAGAGGAGAACCTTACAGAAGGACAACCATCTGTGCAGCAATCCACCAATCAGCCCTGTATGGTAGAGTGGCCAGACGGAAGACACTCTTTGGTAAAGGGCACATAGCAGCCCGCCTGGAATTTGCCAAAATGTACAGAGACATCCTGAATGAAAACCTGCTTCAGGGTGCTCTTGACCTCAGACTGGGGCGACGGTTCATCTTCATGCAGGACAATGACCCAAAGCACACCGCCAGAATATCAATGGAGTGGCTTCACAACAACTCGGTGAATGTTCTTAAGTGGCCCAGCCAAAACCCAGACCTAAATCTTATTGAACATCTCAGGAGAGATCTGAAAATGGCTGTACACTGTTGCTTCCTATCCAACCTGGCAGAGCTTGAGAGGTACTATGGGCAAAAATTCCCAAAGACAGATGCCAAGCTTGTGGCATCATATTCAAAAAAACTTGAGGCTGTAATTGCTGCCAAAGGTGCAACAACAAAGTATTGAGGAAAGGCTGTAAATACGTATGTACATATGATTTTTCAGGGGTTTTTTTTTTTATAAATTTGCAACAATTTCAAAACTCTTTTTTTCACATTGTCATTATGGGGTGTTGTGTGTAGAATTTTGAGGAAATAAATAAATTTAATCCATTTTGAAATAAGGCTGTAACTGAATGAATACTTTCCGGAAGCACTGTAAATTTGATTTGTTTTATACCTCAGAGAAAAGGAAGATCTCAGACTTGCTGGAAGCCATCAAACAGAAGAGAGTTACTCTGGACACGCTCAGATATGCCTCAGAAACGCCCTGTTCCAGCCCGCCTGCTGCACTGTCTGGTATGAAAAATACACACAGACACAAATGTAAGCACGGATTTTGGCATGTAGGCCTAATTCCGGATCTCTGCTTTTCCTGTCATGCAGTATCCTCACACTTCAGTCAATTAGTCAATAATGTTCATCCTGAACCCCTAAATCACTCACCGGGAAACCCTCAAGCGCCTCCAGATCCTCCGCCGCTGGCTCCTCTGCGGAACAAGCTGAGCTCCCCGAGCAGAAGAGCTCCCCGACAGCCCCTCGCCCATCCCAAAGACCACCCCCCGGGACCTAACGGAGTCAAAGCTCAAGTCTGGGAGAGGATAAACCCGGAGGAGTTCGCTCAGCACTTCCATCAGTCGGTGCTGCAGTCGACTCACACACCCCTGCAGAAACACAAAGGTGACCACAGCTCATTTTTGATCTGTTTCATTTTAATCTCCCTAGCCCTGTTACACGAAACGAGTTGAACAAACTCAGAGTTTGCAGAGTGAGTTTCGGGTTGACAAAACCAAACCAGTTCAAGTTGTATAAGATCAAGTTAAGTGGTCTCATAATGCATTTACAAGGCAGAAATAAACCCTGCTGATGCAGATGATTATCAAATATTATTGTTCATTCGTTCATTTTCTTTTCAGCTTAGTCCCTATATTAATCAGGGGTCGCCACAGCGGAATGAACCGCCAACTTATCGAGCATATGTTTCACACAGCAGATGCCCTTCCAGCTGCAACCCATCACTGGGAAACACCCATACACTCTCATTCACTACGGACAATTTAGCTTACCCAATTCACCTATACCACATGTCTTTGGACTGTGAGGGAAACCAGAGCACCTAGAGGAAACCAATGCGAACACGGGGGGAACATGCAAACTCCACATAGAAATGCCAACTGACCCAGCCCAGGCTCAAACCAGCGACCTTCTTGCTGTAATATTTAAGCGCTACCTACCCTCAAATATTATTATATCACTGCAAATTGATTGACTGATTTGAGCCTGTTAGCCAGCAGCCAAACCTATGGGATTAAAGGCTGGTTTATACTTCTGCGTCGAGTGATCACCGTGACCCACAGCTCATGCCTTGCACGTTGTCGTGCATTTATACTTCAGCATGCTGTTTGCGTTACTCAGCAATAACACTTCCGAAACACTAGCTGACAGTAGGATTTTATGTTCCTCTGTGTCAAGTTTCTTTGCGGGTTTTTTTGTTTTATCTGATCGCTACAAGTAGCTAAAACTCATTCATTTTGAGATCGACCGCAACTTGATGTAAGAGTGCAGTCCCCCTGCCCACCAATATTGATTGACAGATGCGCATTACCATATCCTCAGTATGTTGTTTCACGTCCGCCATTTTCAGCGTGTGAGTCAAAGAAACGTCACCAAAGAAACATCCTTGCTCTATTTATAGATGTAAGGCTCATTGGGCTCAACATTCACCACGTTATCGCTCTCCTCCACTCCAGTGTTTGAGAGTTTTGGTGGGTTTGCATACATGTGTACTTTTCATTGTGTCTTCCTTAAACTTCAGCGGTTTGCATTTCCTGTGGTCACAGAAGCTCCCTGTCATCTTAACTAGGTGCAGCTGGAAAGTGCGAGCGCGTTGCCTCACGTGCGTGTCCCTCCATTGGAAATAACAAACTATAACGACGCGGAGCGCCATGCATTTCGCGTTGTCACGGATGAAAGTGAGGACCGGGAGGGTGTCGCGGATGAAAGTGAGACCGGGGGGTTTGCTCACTATTCTGCCGCTGAGGTCGCTTCTATGGACGCGCTGGCCCTGCTCAGGACATTGTTCATATTTCTGCTGCGCCACAGAGCGTTATCTGAATAGTTTCATTTTAAATAACATGCAAATGTGCGTGTCTGGTGTGCCTGGCTCTGAGCGACGCATCCGGTGTATGATGGCCTTTAGTTATAGCCTCAAGCAGGTCGTACACCAGAAGCGCCGCTTGGCGACAAGCAGCGTTGCGCCACGCAGCGGCATGCATTTCTGAATTCTAAACATAAGTTTCTATCAGGTGACACACACCGGCGCCGCAAGTGTGCGATACTTTCAACAGGTCATGTGCGCCGTGTCGCGGTGCACCCGGGTGTGATGCCCTTCAGTCAAAGTTAATTCAGTGTGCTTGGTTATTAGTCTCGGTGTAGGCTACAAGCTCGGAGCTTTAAACTAGCACACAGTTGGCTGTAAAACTATACAAAGACACAAATGATTTTGTACTCTCTGCTTGGTCTGTGTCCGAGTCGTACATGTACAGCTGAATGCTGAATGCTGGTCCTCTCACTCATGTTGCTTCTCTCTGTCTGCCTGTCTATTGCCATACACAAAGTGGGGGAGCTCTTGGCTCCGCCTCCTTGTTAAGTCAGGCAGGAAGTCAAAACTATTTTTCATGTGAAGCAACACGCCCCTAAAACAACGAGCTGTGTCCACGCCCCCAAAATGACACTTTTTAACACATCATAATAAAAAATCTGAATTGTGTTTTGAACTGAACCTGAACTGGCACACTCAGAAGAACCATAATATTAATATTACATCTTAAAAAATGGGTAAAATAGGTGCCCTTTAATCATAAAGTAAACACAAAACAACCATCTGGAGCTCCTTCATGGTACTCAACACTTGTAAACACTCCCTCATCTCAGCATCTCCCACACTCGTCAACGAGACCAAGCCAACCAACCACAGAGCTTGCACCACATGTCGTTGCGACGTGTAGTTAGATTTTTTGAGAGGTGTGCGGCAGAGTTGGTGTCAGCCATGACGAGGGCTGTGCGACCGTGCGAAGGCTGTGCTGGACCATACGCGTGCGCTTGACGCAGGAGTATAAATCAGCCTTAACAGTTGTTGAATAATTTGGTCTACATTCACAGTTTAGGTATCTTTGGAAAGAAGACACTTTGGGTTTTACTATCCATCACCTAGGATTGATAATGCTCAGAAAGGAAAACGGTTAGCAGCTCAAAACGGTACAGCTCAAAAAGAGATTAACTTTAAAAGCTGCATATAGTAAAGCTAATTTATTTGTAAAAAATGATATGTAATTGTATTAAAATGCTATATTAAGTGAGAATTTTTAAATAATTTTGAGTCAACAATGCTTTTAGTGTAAAAGGGTTTAATTTGATGCAAAAAAAGACACTTAGGGACTGGAAGTAGCTTTCATGCATGATATACATAGATATACAGAGATGTATAGTAACGAAGTAGAACTACTTTACTGCTGTACTTAAGTACTAAAAGGCTGTATCTGTACTCTACTGGAGTATTGTTTTTTCTCCTACTTCTACTTTTACTTCAGTACATATTTTCGATGCGTTTAATACTTTTACTTTTTTTTTGGTGCTGCATTGTTACTCGTTACAATTATAAAAATATTTTGAATCATTCCAAACCCACATTATCACTGCCAGAGCAGCAGATGACTCTGTTACAGCATATACTGTATATATACACTGCATCAAATGCTTTGTCTTGTTTCTAGTCTAAATATCTAAAAATTCTTAAATCAAGAAGAATTTTCTAGACAAGCAAAATATAATGTCTTGTTTTCAGAAATAGTATGCCAATATTAAGTAGTTTTTTCCTTAAAACAAGCTAAATAATCTGCCAATAGGGTAAGCAAAATAATATTGTTTTTCCTTTTGACATAAGATTATTTTGCTTGCTTTAAGGAAAAACTCATTTAATATTGGCCAATTCTTTTTCTTAAAACAAGACAACATGTTTTGCTTGTCTAGGAAATTCTTGTTGATTTAAGAATTTTTAGATATTTGGACTAGAATCAAGACAAAAAATCGAAGTAAGAAATATTTATATTTATTATAAGTCGTAAACCATGGTTCTTTTCTTTCTGCTTCACATGCCCCCAAAAAAGGTATTAAAAATAAACAAAACAATATGTCTTTAATAACTACACAACACAATACTTGTACTTTTACTTTCAGTACTTGAGTAGTAAAATTTTAAATAAACTACTTGCCATACTTAAGTACAAAAAATGTTGAATACTTTACTATTTCCACTTAAGTATGATGCTTAAAGAGCACTTCAACTTCTACACAAGTCACTTTTTTGATAGAGCACTTAAGTCTGGCTCTCTAGTACTTTATACATCTCTGGTTATGTATAGACAGTTGATTGTTCCAGTTTGGGTTTGTGATCTCTAACCCAAAATAAAAACCTGCAGGTTAGCTGTGTAGCTAGTGTTACCATGGAGACAAAAGTTTTGCTCAAAGTAAACACAAACTTAGCCTGGGTAAAATCTCAAAACGCTTTGTGCAACAGACATGTTTTGGAATGTAAAAAAAAAGTAAACAGATATAAAACTGTGACAGTACATATATTCATATTCATAAAAAGTGAAAGTACGCATAAAAATGAAAGTATTCATTAACGAAAACCTTTGTAAAGTTAATATCACCAAATATTTTGTCAGACGAACATACTCAAGCTTGGTGGTTTTGTTGTCCGAGAATGTATAGAAGCAATTCTGAAAACATGCTGCTTGGTTTGGTTATTTTTTTATTGTTAAAAAAGCTCATTTTATTTTTATTTAGGCAAAAATGTCATCAGTAGTTTACAGAATAAAACTATAAATCCAGTTAAACCGAGAATTTTTAAGTGGTCTTTCAATTTTTTCCTAGCTACTGTATATGAATCTAAAACAAAACTTTATTTATTAATTTATTTAGTTTGATTTATTGTGCGTGAGATTGAAAAAAAAAAGGTAATTAAAAATGTTTTACTTGTACTTTTTATAAAAAATACAATTAAAATAAGTAAAAGTCGTATCGGGCATACAAGAATGACTCATAGTTTTTTGCTCCAAGGTGAAAACCCTACTCAGTGTTTGTGCTGCACAATTCCCCTTACTATCAAACACATTTTACTGGACTGTCCTGTTTTTAATGATTCCAGAAAACATTTTTATGAAATGAACTCTCTTAAGATTAGATTAGATTAGATTAGATTAGATTCAACTTTATTGTCATCACACATGTACAAGTACAAGGAAACGAAATGCAGTTTAGGTCTAACCAGGAGTGCAATAGCAGCAAGTGCAGGATACAGGTATAAGTTATAAAGTGCAGTTATAGAAAAACTATGGTGATATTTACAAATGGATGTACTATGAACATTATATACAGGTTGTGTTAGCTATGAACAGAGATTTACAATAGATGGATAAATGTACAGGTTGCTATTAATAATCAGAAGTGTGCAGATAGATAAACATAATTACAAATGTATATGTACAGTGGATGTGTACATAATTTACAAATGTACATGTGCAATAGGTGTGTACAGTTCAAATAAATGAATCAGTGCAATGAATATGTGCAATTTTTAAATGTGCAAATGTTAAGTAGTGCAGTGATTATGATGAGTCTGAGTTATGAGGAGAGGAGAGTGGGGTGTATTAGGGGGGCAAAAAGTCAGTGGGGAGCAGAGTTCAAGAGGGAGACAGCTCTGGGGAAGAAGCTGTTCTTTAGTCTGCTGGTTTTTGTCCGGGGGAGCCTGAAGCGCCTGCCAGAAGGCAGGAGAGAAAACAGTCTGTGAGCAGGGTGAGAGGAATCTTTAAGAATACTGCGTGCTCGGCGCAGACAGTGTTTCCTCTGGATGTCCTCTATGGCTGGCAGTGTGGTCCCTGTGATGCGTTGGGCAGTTTTCACCACCCGCTGCAGTGCCTTACGCTCCGCAACAGAGCAGCTTCCATACCAGACTGTGACACAGTTCGTCAGGATGCTTTCTATTGTGCAGCGGTAGAAGTTCACCAAGACGGCTGATGACAGCTGGTTCTTCTTAAGTTGCCTTAAGAAAAATAGGCGCTGGTGAGCCTTCTTGACCAGGCTGGAGGTGTTGGTGGTCCAGGAAAGGTCCTTGGAGATGTGGGTCCCCAGGAACTTGAAGGATGATACAGGCTCGACGGCCATCTCATTGATGTAGATGGGATCATGTGAGCCTGTTCGTCCCTTCCTGAAGTCCACAATGAGCTCCTTGGTCTTGTCGGTGTTAAGGAGCAGATTATTGTTGGTGCACCACGTGGCCAGATGCTGTATCTCCTCCCTGTAGGCAGTCTCATCATTGTTGCTGATTAGACCAATCACTGTGGTGTCATCTGCAAATTTGATGATGGCGTTGGATCTGTTCACAGGCCTACAGTCGATGGTGAAAAGGGAGTAGAGGAAAGGGCTCAGCACACAGCCCTGTGGTACACCAGTGTTGAGTGTGACGGTGGTGGAGCAAATGTGGTCTGATCTAACATTCTGAGGTCTGTTAGTCAGAAAGTCCATAACCCAGTTACAGAGAGACGTGTCTATATCCAGGTCTCTAAGTTTGATCATTAACTTAGATGGTATGACAGTGTTGAATGCTGAGCTGAAGTCAACAAACAGCATTCGTGCGTATGTGTTTTTATTGTCCAGGTGTGTGAGTACAGAGTGCAGTGCTATGGAGACTGCATCTTCTGTGCTCCTGTTGCCACGGTAGGCAAACTGATGTGGGTCCAGTGTGGATGGCAGAGAGTCTTTCAGATGTGCCAGGACCAACCGCTCGAAGCACTTCATGATGATGGGTGTGAGTGCTACCGGGCGGTAGTCATTCAGGCATGTTGGGCTGGAGTGTTTCGGCACTGGCACAATAGAGGTGGTTTTAAAGCATGTTGGCACAGCTGCTAGGTTAAGGGACAGGTTGAAAATGTCTGTGAATACCCCAGCGAGCTGTTCTGCACATGCTTTGAGGACACGCCCAGGAATACCGTCTGGTCCAGCAGCCTTACGCACATTGATCCGACTCAGTGCGGTGTAGACTTCTGAGGAGGTGAGTGTAATGGGTGAGTGGTCGGCTGAGGAAGTGATCCTGATGTAGGGTTCATTATTGTCTCTTTCAAAGCGGGCATAAAAGTCATTAAGCTCGTTCAGGAAGGAGACATTTGTGGCTGTGGGTGTGGAATGGCTGGGTTTGTAGTTGCTGATGGCCTGTATGCCCTGCCACATGCGCCGAGGATCAGAGTTGGAAAAGTGCTCCTCTAGCTTTAGCTTGTAACAGTGCTTGGCCTTTTTGATGCCCCTTTTCAGATTAGCCCTGGAAGTGCTGTAGGCCTGTGCATCCCCTGATCTGAAGGCAGTGTTGCGTGCCTTCAGCAGGAGGCGCACCTCCTTGTTCATCCATGGCTTTTGATTTGGGTATGTGGTGATCTGTTTCTGGGTTGTAACACTGTCAATGGTGGTGTTGATGTATTACAGAACAGAGGAAGTGTAGCTGTTAATGTCTGTGTGAGAGCCACATGTGGCCTGGGAAGCAAACATACTCCAGTCTGTGTGTTGAAACCTGTCCTGGAGTGTGGAGTCTACCCCCGCTGGCCACACTTTGATGGTCCTCACTGATGGCTTCACACGGTTGATGAGGGGTGAGTATCGGGGGGTGAGGAACAAAGAAAGGTGATCTGATTGACCCAGGTGGGGGAGGGGGGTAACAGCATAGGCTTCAGCCATGTTTGTGTATACCTGGTCCAAAGTCTTGTTTCCCCGTGTGTGACAGAAAATGTTTTGATGGAATTTGGGGAGCACTGTCTTTAAGTTTGAGTGATTAAAATCCCCCGCAACAATAAAAGCAGCCTCCGGGTGAGCAGTCTGTTGTTTGCTGATGGCTGCATGAAGTTCATTCATAGCAAGCTTTGCATCAGCATCGGGTGGAATGTAAGCAGCGATTATAAAGGTGGAGGTGAACTCCCGTGGCAGATAAAACGGTCTGCATTCGCAAAGTGACACCAGAAAATATTTTAGAATTTTATCATGTATTAACACTAAAAATCTTATTTAATTTATGTATTCATTTGTTTGTTAATTTTTTTATTGTATATTTATTATTGAAATGTTTCTGCCATGAAAATAGCCTTGGTTGCTGACATGGCAATAAATAAAAAATACAATACAATATAATAGGTAAAAAGTATAGTTTCCTTTTCTTAAATGTACTCAAGTAATCAATTTGAAAGGTGACTAAGTAAAGTACAATTTAGCAAAAATAATACTTCAACTAAGATGACTCCGGTGTTTTATATCCCTGTATATTTCAGCAGGAGTGAATGAGGCATTTGACCCCGCAGCACACCCTCCCCCTGGCCTCCAGAGGGCAGTAAACAAACTTCCTATAGGACAGACCAACGGCCACTCCTGGCCGGTATCATCCCACCACCACTCTCCAGCCATGAGGAATGACCTTTCGGCTGGAGAGGGTGTCAGTTCGGATGAAGACGAGGAAGAAGAGTCCTTCAGTCCCAGATGGAAAGGCATCGAATCCATATTTGCGGCCTATGAAGAGTATATGGAAGGTGAGCTTAAACTGATCAGATCTTTGCATTTATTGCGTTAGATACACTCGTGTTAGCAAAATTTTGTGACTTGTCAGGTGATGTTTGAAATACACTCACCGGACGCTTTTTTAGGTGCCCCCTTTTGCCTTCAGAACTGCCTTAATATTTTGTGGCATAGATTCAACAAGATATTAGAAAATATTCCTCAGAGATTTTGGTCCATATTGACATGATAGCATCACGCAGTTGCTGCAGATTTGTCGGCTGCACATCCATGATGCAAATCTCCCATTCCACCACATCCCAAAAGCGCTCTATTGGATTGAGAATGGTGACTTTGGAGGCCATTTGAGTACAGTGAACTGACCTTCGGCATCAACAAGGCATTTGCTCCCACAGAGTTGGCACTAACTGGGTTTTTTCTATTTTTAAGACCATTCTCTGTAAAGCCTAGAGATGGTTGTGCGTGAAAATCCCAGTAGATCAGCAGTTTCTGAAATACTCAGATCAGCCCGTCTGGCACCAACAACCATGCCATGTTCAAAGTCGCTTAAATCACCTTTCTTCCCCATTCTGCTGCTCAGTTTGAACTGCAGCAGATCGTCTCGACCATGTCTACATGCCTAAATGCATTGAGTTTCTGCCATGTGATTGGCTGATTAGAAATTTGCGTTAACAGTTGGACAGGTGTACCTAATAAAGTGGCCAGTGAGTGTATACTGTATGGCGAAAACTTGTCAAACTGCCTTAAATGTGACACCTACAGGCTGCTTTGTTAGTGGTAGGTTTGTACTGCATTTCTCATCTTTCTCTCTTTCCCTGTTTGTCTATCTGTCTGTCAGAGAGAAGTATAGAGCACCATGTTCTCCAGAGTGAGTGTAGACGTCTAGAGACGCAGCATTACAATCTTACCATGACAGCTGAACAGCTTTCTCATAGCATGAGGGTAAGAATGTCTCTCTCTTTATGTATATATTTATATTATTGGATTTTAATAGGTATATTTTCACTTACACTGTATTAATCCTGATCTGTGTAAAGCCTGGCACACACTGTCCGATTGTAGCTTGGCAGGCTGCACGAACATGATCCCCATGTCACAATGCATGATCTCAGTTGTCAATGTTAGACTTAACAATAATGAAGACAAACCAAACACAGACACATGCAAGAAAGTTCACTTGGAGTTTGACGTCATCCTTCTGTCCTGTGTTCTGAAAGGATACCTCATGGCAAACATAAACAAACTGTGGCAGTAATTTGGCTCATAGCGTGCCTTAATAATGGTTTCGACATTTCCGATTGCGTCATCAGGTTTGACGATCCTATTGGTTTGATGTTTGTCGTGGTTGAAGTCATACTTCAGGAAAAGTGTCTGAAATCTTCTGACACTGCCAGAACTTCAATAGAGGAAACATTTGATTGCAAAGGCTGTCGGTGAATATGTCAAACCAATAACCAAAGATTACAGATTTTAGATAGAATATCAGGAATTGTTTAGGATTTCCCAGTCTAGTGTTAAAGTGTGCCGACATATATCACTGATGTGCTCACGGCGACCAGAGTTCAATTCCCGGCTCAAAGTCCTTTGCAGATCCTTTCCAGCTCTCTCTGCTCCCCATGAATTCCTGAAAAGTACAGTAGAGTTGTTGTAATTCAGCCACATTGGAAGGTTTTCGAGCATGAAACAACCTGCCACAGCATCTCAATTGGATTCAGGTCAGGACTTTGACTAGGCCAATCCAAAGTCTTTGAACTTCTTTAGTCTTCTTAGCCTCACATTAATTAAACCTTAAGATTTAAAGATTATATATATATTTATATATCTATACGCGTGCGTGCGTGCGTGCGTGCATGTGTGTGTTGTGCCCAGATAATGTCAATAGACTGGACTGTCTTAGCAACTGGCTAAATGTTAAGGAGGACTAAGCAAAATTGTTTCTACTTTATAATTTTTTTTTTTTTTTTTAATTTTAACTTTATGATTTTTTTTATTTGTGATTAAACATGATTAATCATGATTAATCACAAAAAGGTGTGATTAATTAGTTATTTTTTTAATCAATTGACAGCCCTAATATATATATATATATATAAAGGTTATAAAGATATAAAGATTTCCACTTTATAGATTTTAGGCAAGGACATATTGAGTCACAGTAGGATGACATGATAATTATAATAATTGTAGTTAAACCGTGAGACCAGTCCCACCACCAAGGAATTTAGCATTTAATAGACATCTAATAGACATCTATACATACAGTACACTGCTTGGCTGTAACAAGGATACATTTAAAATCGAAAGGACGTCTTGGCTAAAACAAGACTGAATTTGGGCTGTCAGTGAAAATCTGATAGACATCTAAGAACAGCCAAAAACTAGACTAGTCATCAAATAAACAGATGAGACAGAGTTTATATGGGTAGACATTCATCCCTGTCTATTCGATGACTAGTCTACTTTTGGGCGATTCTTGGATGTCTATTAGATGTTCACTGATAGCCTAAATTTAGCCTTGTTTTAGCCAAATTGTCTATGTTAGATGTCTAATAGATGTCTATTAGACATCATATAATAACAAGTACTGTATACAATATTTTAATTTCTTTACTTTCTTTCTCTGATAATTAGGACCTGTTGGCACAGAAGCACAATTTGGCACTAAAGCGAGATCGTATGCAGGCCGAACTGGAGCACTTCAAGAAATGTTTGGCTCTGCCACTGTTGCACTGGCACAGAGGATACTACAAGGGGCCTTCGCCGAGGTGACCCTTCACACCCTCTTAAAGAGACACCAAGACAAAGAGAGGACGCTCAAAGTGGCTCTCATGAAGACTACAGGTGTGATTTCAGATTTGGCAGTTGATGAAGAAAGAGTGCCAATGTCACTGTGACTCACTGCACTACAAGTCCAAACCCTATAAACCAGAACAAAAGCAGGCATTAAGACGGTAAACCTCCATTACTTGACATACAGACTCATTCTGACAGGATCAATGCCAAGAGGTGCAGAAAACCAAGCTGGAGCTAGAAATGCACTTATAAGTGATCTCTCCTACAAAACGGAGCTCATGTGGAATATTTATACAGTTTTTAAAAGAGAAGAAATATGATTGTGTACCGTCACATTTTGTATGTTTTTATGATTTATTAATTATTAAAAAAGGACGGTAATTTGGAATATAAATATTTAAAGGCTTTTCGTAGGGATATGTAGGGTACTGCTGGTCAGAATTAGAGAAATGTTGGTGGAGCTTCTTTGTGTGTTTGAAGAATGTCATGAAAATGGTTGTTGTTCCCCCAAAAGTTTTTTTTGTCAAATAAGTTTTATTGAAGACACAGATTCAGAAAGAAAATAATTCTGTTTTACATGTTTTATCCACACATAACATAGGCAAAGAAAAAGAAATAGAAAAAAATAATAATACAAAAATCATAATAATAAATAAAAAAAAACACCCACAGAACAAGCCAACTCGTTTACAAAGACCTGTTTGAACAACAGAGTAAGACGACAAAGCATATTAAAACATTACAGACATGATGCATTATTCCACAAAGGAATAATGTTCAAGGTAACAGATAAAAGGATTCCAAATGTTGTCAAATTGTTCGAGTTTTCTTTTCAAATAGTATCTAAGGCTGCATTTACACTGCAGATCTTGACGGTCAATTCCAATTTTGTGACTTTATCCGATTCTTTTGATCACCTGCTTAACTCATCTTTTAAAAGGGACTCGTATCCGATTGTCTGCATTTACACGGCACACCACAAAGGCGCAGAGGTGGGTAGAGTATCCAAAATCTATACTCAAGTAAAAGTACAAGTACTTGTGGAAATTGTTACTCGAGTAAAAGTAAAAGTAACAATCTTAAAAGTTACTCGAGAATAAGTAAAAATGTATCTGATGAAAAAATTAGTCAAGTAAATAGCTACTAGTTACTTTTCATTAAAAAAAAAATATATATATATATATATACAGTTATTAGCCCCCCTGTTTATTTTTTTCCCCAATTTTTGTTTTTATCGAGAAAAGATTTTTTTCAACACATTTATAAACAATAGTTTTAATAACTCATTTCATAATCATAATAACTGATTTATTTTATCTTTGTCTTGATGACAGTAAATAATATTTTACTAGATATTTTTCAAGACACTTCTATACAGCTTAAAGTGACATTTAAAGGCTTACCTAGGTTAATTAGGCAGGTTAGGGTAATTAGGCAAGTTATTGTATAGTGATGATTTGTTTTGTAGACAATCGTAAAAAAATTAGCTTAATAGGGCTAATAATTTTTACCTTAAATGGTTCTTACAAAAATAAAAACTGCTTTTATTCTAGCCAAAATAAAACAAATAAGACTTTCTCCAGAAGAAAAATTTTTATCAGACATACTGTGAAAATGTCCTTGCTCTGTTCAACATCATTTGGAAAATATTTAAAAAAGAGAAAAAATTCAAAGGGGGGCTAATAATTCTGACTTTAACTGTATATATATATATATATATATATATATATATATATATATATATATATTTATATATCACCCTCTTGTAAATATTTTTTCTTGTTCAAATATTTCCCAAATGGTGTTTAACAGAGAAAGGAATTTTTCACAGTATTTTCTATAATATGTTTTCTTATGGTGGAAGTCTAATTTGTTTTATTTCGGTTTTTATTAGTTTTTAAAACCATTTTAAGGTGCCTAATTACCCTGACTTGCCGAATTAACCAGGTTAAGCCTTTAAACTGACTCACTTTAAGCTGAATACTAGTATCTTGAAAGAAATCAGTTATTAAAGCTAGAAATGTGTTGATAAAATCTTTATTCTGTAAAACAGAAATTGGGGAAATATTGGGGCTAATAATTTCTTCATATATATATATAAACTCACTGCACAGACAGAGTGACCGTCCTCTCGGAACTGCAGATGGCCATGGCATGACTGCAGTATAAACTCGCACGTCTTCTTCGACTGCAGCCATCATTCAAACATAGGCATAATGAAAGCAGAAAGCAGGAGAGGCATCTCTATAGCAACCTCTCCAATGCGGTGCCTCGCGATATTTGCAACGTTATATGAATCTTATTTATTTTCATTTGACAGTAACGGAGGAACGCCGCCAAACGTAGTGAAGTAAGAGTAACGATTTTTCACTAATAGTTCACTTGAGTAAGAGCAAAAGTACACATTTTTAAATGTACTCAAAAAGTACACGTTACCCAACAATTTTACTCAAGTAAATGTAATGAAGTAAATGTAATTCGGTACTACCCACCTACACAAAGGCGCAGTGACTAGGAAAAAAAAAGCGGGCGCTGACTAACAGCTGATAATAAAAGAGCGCTCTTTTCTCCATTTCTGTATTTAATGTGTTTGCAGGGTTTATTTATTTTTTCTATTCTTTTTGACAGGTTGTTTTACTGTAGTTTATGACAGAAAAGCTATCATTTGACCATCTTCTTTTAATCTAGATCTTTTTAAACCAGTGCCTAGTTCACACTACAGGATTTTAGGCCTGATTTAGGCCCGATTCGAAAGTTAAAGAGCTTGCCGACAGATCGGGCTGTGATCTGGGAAAAATCTGCGGGTGCACGGCACTCGGCAGTCTTTATGTGTGAACTACTGAACAATGCGTCAAAGAGGCTCGCTGAAGCGTCGCTGACACCTCGCAGACGGAAATCCAATATCTAGCATGCTGAATATTCCAGAGCAGTCAGCCGACTCGACCCCACGTGCGGTCAGATTAGTAGTGACGAGCTGCAGCCAATGAGAGAGCATATCAGCATGAGCTGAATGGCTGTGTGTTAGCTGAACAGAAACGTCTGTGATTGGCCAGAATGGGCATCGATGCACTCGCTTCATTCTGTGACAACACGTACACGAGAGTAGGCTATATTAACAGTGGAACTAGAATTCTGTAACTATTAGATTGACCGTTCTGACCGTTCTCACATCATATTTACATTCAAAACTTCTATTGAGAGATTAAAATTAAGCTTTGAATGTCTGTCATCATATTTTATCACACCATTACCTTAAAAATATGATCTTTTTTTGGTAATGCAGCCTATAAATGTGTAGTTAAGATACTAGAACATGCAAAGGTCTGAGCCTCGCTTTCATTTTCACTTTCAAACAGGAGCTATTTCGCGGTACAGAATATGCTGTTTTGAAATATATATCTGAAATAAATTCATGTTTTTGCTATCAGAAAGTTTTGTTTATTTTAGCAGGAAGTTGCTAGGTAAAAAAATGCATGCATATAAAGGTAGAAATGCTCAGTTCTTTACTGTTTTGTAATTTAAAAAATAACAATGTTAGAAAGAAATACACAGATATTTAGAAAACGTCAGGCTGTCATAGATATGTTAGTTTTATTTCAAAGAGTTATAAAATTACAAAAATTAAAAACTCTGTGTATCTCTCCTCTTGAACCTTGCAGATTGATCCTCTGATGCATCAGCTGACTGGCGATGTTTTTAAATGCTTCTTTGAAAGCTTGAAGCTCTGTCAGTGATGTAATCAGCACACAAGCAGCCAATAGTGTTCAACTTTTTCTGACGACTCCTCCCTCAAAATTTCATTGGCTGTGGTTTGGTAGCTTGACTGAACTGTTGGCGAATGAGTTGTTGTCAAATCATGTAGTGTGTAACCCCCCTCTTGTGGGATAATTTTCGTAGTGTCGCGTAGTCTGAACACCACAGTGTTTAAAAGACACAACATCAAGTCATGTAATGTGAACGGCACAGCGATCTGCCGATGTTTAAAATCCTGTAGTGTGAACTAGGCTTTAATGTCCATAGCGTGATATGCGCGTGATGTATACAGTTTAATATTAATTTATATTGGTTACGTGGCGGATGTTGATCTCTCTCTCTTGTTAAACATGCTTAAATACCTGTGCTACATGACAGCATAAAAGCTTTTTGAGTCCTCGTGTATGAGATTTAAGGTTTGGGACTCTGTTGAAGTCTATTCTAAAAAGAAAGCGTCAGATTTGTCGTCATTCGCTATAGTTTTTATTGATGCACGACTCGCATTGACGGATTCGATCTACCTGCTTACACGGCAGATATGAGGCCACAGATCCGATTCGTATCAGATAAATTTCTACATATGAACAAGGCCTGAATCTGATTTGAGTAAATGGGAATTAATGTGTTTTTTTTTTCCTGCTAACATGTACATGGGCCATATCCGATCTGTGTCACATGGAAGAAAAAAATCGGAATTGAGTCACTTGAACCATGCAGTGTAAATGCAGCCTAATTCGCTCCAAATGTAACAGAGGTTATTTCTCCAAGCCACAATTTACAGTTGCAATCAGAATTATTAAACCCCCTTTGAATTTTTTTTTCTTTTTTAAATATTTCCCAAATGATGTTTAACAGAGCAAGGAAATTTTCACAGTATGTCTGATAATATTTTTTATTCTGGAGAAAGTCTTATTTGTTTTATTTTGGCTAGAATAAAAACAGTTTTTAATTTTTAAAACCCATTTTAAGGTCAAATTATTAACCCCTTTATTTTTTTTTAATAGTCTACAGAACAAACCATCGTTATACAATAACTTGCCTAATTACCCTAACCTGCCTAGTTAACCTAATTAACCTAGTTAAGCCTTTAAATGTCACTTTAAGCTGTATAGAAGTGTCTTGAAAAATATCTAGTCAAATATTATTTACTGTCATCATGTCAAAGATAAAATAAATCAGTTATTAGAGATGAGTTATTAAAACTATTATGTTTAGAAATGTGTAAAGAAAATCTTCTCTCCGTTAAACAGAAATTGGGGGGAAAAAAATAAACGGGGGCTAATAAATCAGGCGGTTGAATAATTCTGATTGCAACTGTACATGTAGGGGATTTCTTTTTTTTCCCAAAACAGTAGCAGTAGCTTCTTGACCGTAGTTAAACAGTATGAGAGAAATTTATGTTGTGTATTTGACAACAAATGCGTTTGTTCAGAGAATCCCAGGATTTAAAGCATTGGATCCGGCTGTAATTGCTTCAAAGATTAGTTATTTTTTAATAAAAAAAAAATTATGCCATATTTATTACTGAACATTGCATGGATATTTGAAAATGGATGGTTAAAATTGACCAATCAAATGTGGGTATGACTTTAAAAATAACTCTCAAAAGACTTAAAAAAGTAAAGTACATTTAAAAATCTGTATGAATATTGCATATTATTATTCATTCATTCATTTTCCTTTGGCTTAGTCCCTTTATTCATTAGGGGTCGCCACAGCGGAATGAACCGCCAACTTTTACATTATTATTATGATAATATTTAACATTTGAAAAATGTATAATTATAACTAAAGCAGCTAAATATTGAAATAGTCATGAAAAAATAATTCTGAATTTTTTTTTTATTTGAACTGAATCACTTCAGTACAGGTGAATTGGATAAGCTAAATTGTCCCTAGTGTATGAGTGTGAATGTGTGTGCATGGATGTTTCCCAGAGATGGGTTGCGGCTGGAAGGGCATCCGCTGCGTAAAACAAATGCTGGATAAGTTGCAGTTCATTCCGCTGTGGCGACCCCAGATTAATAAAGGGACTAAGCCGAAAAGAAAATGAATGAATGAATGAATCACTTCAGGTCAGCACGGTGGCTCAGTGGTTAGGACTGTCACCTCACAGCAAGAAGGCCGATTGTTTGTGTGAAAGTTGGCATTTCTGTGTGGAGTTTGCATGTTCGTTCCCGTGTTCATGTGGATTTCCTCCGCTGTCCCCCACAGTCCATGCAGTATAGGTAAATTGGATGAACTAAATAGGCCGTAGTGTATGTGTGAGTGTTTCCCAGTACTAGGTTGCAGCTGGAAGGGCGTCCACCACATAAAACATAGGGTGGAATAGTTGGCGGTTCATTCTGCTGTGGCGACCCCTGATAAATAAGGGTCTAAGCCGAAGGAAAATGAATGAATGAATCATATTATGGACTCTATATATATAACTTAATATAACTTAAAAAAGAAAGTAATTATAAAGTCATAACTTGTCCAATATAATATAATTTTAATCTCGCTGCCATAGGAACGGTCGTTAAGGTACAGTTTCTGCAGATTTTAGTGCCACGTTTTGTACAGCAGCAATACCCCATTTCACATGTTGAATTTTCATTAAACGCGACGTTGGGAAGCGTCTGTAGTAAAGGAATATTCACACTTTTTTTGGAAATTAGCCTTATTTAACAAATCACAGAGTAAAACTGTTGAGTTTTACCATTTTTGAATTAATTAAGCCAATCTCTGAGTCTAGTGGGAGCACTTAGCTTAGCATAAATCATTGAATCAAATGAGACTATTAGCATCTCTCGCAGAAGAGTCTAGCTTTAAATAGAAAGTTTATAAAAAAAATATATATATTTTTAATGAGACGCTAATGGTCTAATCCGATTCAATGATTTATGCTAAGCTAAGCTAAAAGTGTTCTGCCAGACTGTCTGGTGGGAGCACTTGGCATAGTTTTGCTTATATATCATTGAAGCAAATTAGACTATTAGCATCTCACTCAGAACAGTCTAGCTTTAAATAGGAAATTAATAAAACTTTTGAAAATTTGAACAAGACGCTAATGGTCTAATCCGATTCAATGATTTATGCTAAGCTAAGCTAAAAGTGTTCTGCCAGACTCGGAGATCAGCTGAATGGTTTAAATAATGGTAAAACTCAATGGTTTAACTCTAGGGAAGTTGTAAAATTAGGCTATTTACAAAAAAAGGAGTGTTTCTTTAAGACATTTTCCTTTTCGAGAGTATGTTTGCACAGCAACTGAAAACAAAAAGATTTTTATTTGTTCGGCTGTTCATTTATAGCATTTTGCCCACACACAAAATAGTGCAGATTTTTCATTTTTAGTACATTGGTGTCATTTATACACACCATAAAAAATTGGGAAGCGTCTGTATTAAAGAAACAGTCTCACTTTTTTTTTTTTTTTAAAAAGAGCCTCATTTAACAAGTCACACAGTAAACAAGTCTGTTTAGTTTTACCATTTTTGAATCCGTTCAGCCAATCACCGAGTCTGGTGGGAGCACTTGGCATAGTTTTGCATATATATCATTGAAGCAAATTAGACTATTAGCATAGCGCTCAGAACAGTCTAGCTTTAAATAGGAAATTTATCAAAGTTTTTTTTAAATTTGAACAAGACGCTAATGGTCTAATCCGATTCAATGATTTATGCTAAGCTAAGCTAAAAGTGTTCTGCCAGACTTGGAGATCAGCTGAATGGTTTGAATAATGGTAAAACTCAAGGGTTTAACTCTAGGGAGTTGTAAAATTGGGCTACTTACAAAAAAAGTGTTTCTTTTAAGATTTTTTTTTGAGAGACTATGTTTGCACAGCAACTGAAACAAAAAGATTTTTATTTGTTCATTTACACAATAGCATTTTGCCTGCACACAAAACAGTGCAAATTGTTGATGTGTAGTACATTGGTGTCATTTTAAACACACCTTAACAAATCCACCCTGTAGACCTGTATTTATTTACTATTGCATACTGTTTTAAAACAAGAATGGATGGAAATCTGTTAGGAAATGGAAAGGAAACACAACAGCCATTACATTTATGGCAAAAAAATAAAATAAATAAAAAAATATCTGTGAAATGCTTTTAGTTGTATTTTTAGTTGAATGAAATGCAGGTTAATATATTATTTGTTAAAGGTAGGAGTACTTATTTATGGATTTATTGTGTACGTTCTGATAAGAATAATGTTTGAAAAATGTATTTCTTGCCATATTTTGTCTACAAGAACTCTCAAGAAAAAAACAAAGGGATATTATTTGCAAGAATAACATGACCTTTCAATTGATTCTTGAGCCTATATGATTTACAATGCAGCAAAATAAACAACTTGATATTTAAATGATTTGATTCTCTGCTTAATAACTAATTACCCCATCCCCCTAAGGTGTAAAAGTTCATTAATTCATCTATATTAAATTAATTAAATAAACTTTCAGACTGACCTGAATGCTTATGCTGTAGCTAATTCATGCTAGCTACATGTTAATCGTAAAAAAACCATGAAAGCAATGTGTTAGAGACCTATTCATTCATGTTAATAGCATGCTAATTTATTTTAACATCATGTTAATTCTGCTCATATGTTAAATATGTTACAAACACACTAACAACATGATACGTCATGCTAGCAACACAACACGATAAATCACGATAACAATATGCTAGAAAATATGCTAATGTCATCGTAATTCATGCTAATTGCTTTTAGCATTGAACTTAATCATGCTTGTGATAATCGTCAATATGCTAATCTGTCAACAATGGTGTCAACTCATGATAGAAACACCAGGACATTATGTTAATATGTTACAAACAAATGAACATGCTACTTATAATAGCAACATGCTAGGCTAAAACAGGCTATGATGAAACAAAATGCATGTTCCTGGTAGCAACATGATAGATCATGTTAACAATATGATAGCAACATGTTAATGTCATCGTAGTTCATGCTAATTGCTCTTAGCATAGAACATAGAAACAAGATAAAACATGTTAAGCATGATAAAACACGCTATAAACATTACAACAAATTTGCTCAAAATGTAACTCTTGTCAATATGCTAATAATGTTGATTTATGCTAGAAACACCAGTACATGCTAATTCATTTTAACAACATGTCAGAAAAATGTTAACATGTTACTTAAATATGTTACAAACACATTAACAACATGCTACTTATGACAGCAACATGCTAACATGTTATTTAAAAACTTATTAGACATGATGAAAAAAACACATGCTAGCAAAATGCATCTACATAGTAGCAACATGTTAATTCATGTTAACAACATGATAAACACATTCTAAAGGCATTCTTATGGTAATTTATCTTAAAAACATGTTAAACCTGTAAGAAACATGATGATAATGCTAAATATGATCAATTGTGCTAGAAACTTGTTAACAATTTGTTTTCACAATTATTCATGTCTATGCAAATTTGTTATCGGTGCAAATTCATGCTAGAAACGCCACGACATGCTAATTAATTTTAACTACATGGTAACCATGTAAGAAAAATGTTAGGGAACATGTTAATTCATTCTGGTCATATGTTAAATATGTTGCAAACAGATTAACAACGTGCCATGTCATACTAACAACACAATTAACATGATAAAACATGCTAACATGTTATGTTAAAACATTCTAGACATAATGAAACAAAAAACAGCAAAATGACATCATGCTAGCAACATCTTAATTCATGTTAACATGCTAAAAACATTATAACTGCATCTTACTTCATGCTAATTCCTGTTAGCATCATGGTAAACCTGTCAAAAACTTGTTAGACAAAACATTCTAGAAACATGTTAAAAACAGAAAGTCAATATGCTAATTTGTCAACAATAGTGCTAATGTTTAAAACATAAGGACATGCTAATTTGTTTTATTTAAATATGCTAATAATGTGAAAAAAACACAATGCTACAAACATGCTAGCAGCATGGTAATTCATTGTAGTGTTTTAAAATGTTAAACAACGACAAACCTTCTTAGGATCATACTAAAAACATGAACTCAATATTAATATGCTAATACAATTCTAAAACAAACACTGCGTCCGAAACCGCATACTTCCATACTAACGCTAAATTCAGTATGCGAGCCGAGTAGTATGTCTGAATTCATAGAATTCGTAAATAAGTATGCGAGAAGTACCCGGATGACTTACTACTTCCGGCGAGATTCTGAAGTGCGCATCCCATGCATACTGCGCTATCCCATGATGCCCGGCGAGAGAATTCATGAATGGGTGTGAACCGGCGTAACTGACGCAGGTAGGTCATGTGACCATGACAAAATGATGGATGTAGTACGTCCGAGTTCCATTCATACTTTTCCAATTCATACTGTATAGAACGTACTTTTCTAACGGCCGGGTAGTACGTTTAAATTCAAATGCAGTACCTACTGAGTAGTAGGCAATTTCGGACGCAGCCAATGACTAAAACTGAAGAGGTTACAAGATGACATTTTAAAACAGCTGTGGGTTAAACACTATAAGATACTACTTAAACGCCAACATGGTAC
>CAIGQZ010033189.1:5020948-5057550 GCA_903798205.1 Danio tinwini
TCTATCTATCTATCTATCTATCTATCTATCTATCTATCTATCTATCGTAGCACGGGTCACCATATATTCAGTATTTTTTCAAGATTACAAATGTGTTTTATTCAGTATATTTCAAGTCTGTTTAATGTTTTGTTTTATTTATTTTGCAATATGAAATATGGGTGAAAAAAATATGTTCAATGTCCATTTAGTGTAACAGATTTGAAGAAAATGAAACCATACTTCTGACCTGTAGAAAAAGTATAAAATATACATTTTCAAAAAATAATGTCTTGTTTTACGAAATAACATAAATTAAATGAGTTTTTTTTCTACAAACAAGCTAAATATGAAATGTAGCACGGCTCACCGCTTATATTATTATTATTTTTAAGAATACAAATGTGCTTTATTAAGTATGTTTCAAGTCTGTTTAATGTTTTGTTTATTTTGCAATATGAAATATGGGTGAAATATATGTTTAATATCCATTTAGTGTAACAGATAAAAATTAAAAAAATGAAACCACACTTCTGACCTGTAGACAAAAATATAAAATATAAATGTACAATTCATTTGTATTTTAGAGCTTCATTTTGATTATTAGACTCTTTTATTGGCCTATATGTCAAGAAATAATCCCCATTCTACTGTAAATATCCCTGACAAGGTTTTAGCAAATATTGGTTAATGAGGCTGATGCGAATTCAAATTTTTCTCAGTTAAAGGATTACAACTAAATTTGTATTAACCTATTACCTCAGGTACCCTATAAAAAGTGTTATGATTCATTTAACACATTGACCTTTAGTGGGGTGTGTTATTGTCACAATGGAACCTGCCATTAAACAGTCTATAATAAAAGTTTCTTTTTATTTTTAGGAAATTTTATTAGTGAAACAATAAAAAAAATCCTAAAATAGCAAATGTACTCAAATGTTGAACTGCTGTTTTTGCACAGTAGTTACTGTAATTAATAAATTATATACATGTACAACATATAAAACATGTGAAAACTTGTTTTGAACAAAAAAAATCATCTTATCTTCTTGAGAACAGTATTTAAATATAGAAAGCTCTTCATGGCAGGGAATTAACTTATAATATTCATTCATTTTCGGCTTAGTCCCTTTATTAATCTGGGCTCGCCACAGCGGAAAGAACCGCCAACCCCTCCAGCACGTTTTTTACGCAGCGGATGCCCTTCCAGCTGCAACCTATCTCTGGGAGACATCCACACACACACTCATCTACACTCATACACTACGGACAATTTACCCAATTTACCTCTACAGCATGTGTTTGGACTGTGGAGGAAACCGGAGCATCCAGAGGAAATCCACGCAAATGCAGAGAGAACAATCAAACTCAAACAGAAACGCCAACTGACCCAGCCGAGGCTCGAACCAGCGACCTTCTTGCTGTGAGGCGACAGCACTACTTACTGTGGCACTGCGTCGCCCTAATTTATAATACACTGATAAAAAGACGTTCTTACTAGAGGTTCTAGGGTTTTACAGTTTTTCTCAGTGGCACAACAGTTAATGCATTCCTCAAAACAATTAGTCATTTGTGCACATCACAGTAGCAGTTTCTCATTCCTTCCAACAAATTGCAAATGCTTTTGAACATGCATCAATTGCTTTCATACAACTCTCTGCAGTTTTATAACATTATCATTTGCTTATGTCATGTTAGTCAACTAAACTACAATTAACTAAACTTGTGGATGCTGAATAGTCATTCCATATTAAACTAGTAGTCCTCATTTCATTACTTGAGTCATTACATACAAAAATGTTGAACTAGTTGTCAAAATCTGTCAAGCTCATTTTATTAAAAAAAATAAACAAATTCCTGAAAATGTCTTTGAAATTGAACAATTTCATGAATGATTTACAGACCTGTGTATGTTGTAGGTTCAGTTGTAATATGTACTGCAATATTGTTTACAGTTGTGCACAGCTTTACCCAAAGGGAGTTTATGTTTGTTGTAAATAAGGGTGTATTTATTCTTTTGCACAATGCTGTGAATAAATTAGAATTGCAAAAAGCATATAAAATTGTGAAACATACATATTCAGTGTCTTGTACTCAGATACCTCGTTAATGCAGTGATGTCTAACTTGTAGTTTTCAAATGGCTGTGCAAAAATGTACAGTGTAAACTGTGATAATGAAAACATGACAAAGCCATTTGACCATCTTGTTCATAAACAATGGTGGCAGGACTTTTTTCTTGCTTTTGAGGAATGAGCTATGCATTTTAATCAAGACACGCTTTTGCAGGTTATCCACTAGGTTTTGCAGTTTGTACTAATTGTTTTGAGAAATGCATTAACTGTTGTGCAAATGTAAATAGTGTTGTGAGAAATGCGAGGCGACTGAGAAAAACTGTAATTAACCCTTTTAATTTGTCATCCAAATATAAAAAAAAAAAATCTAAAATATTTAATCAAAATGAAGTGGAAAATAAGCAAAATAATCTTTTTTTCAGGTTGTGTTTATTTTACTTACCCCACTATAGCAAATAATATTGCTTGTTTTAAAGCAAAACTCATTTAATTTTGACTTACTTCTGAAAGCAAATTTAAGAAGGTCTTGATATTTTGGACCAGAACCAAGACATAATAATAACAATAACAATAATAATCACAAAAGTGTATGAACTCGCAATGACAATACAGTCAGAATTGTGACTTTATTTCTCAGAATTGTGTATATATCTCCCAATTTAGACTTAAATCTCAATTTTAAGTTTAAATCTCACAAATTGGAGAAAAAAGCCTAAGATAAATTGTCACAAAAACCTATTTTTATTCTGTTTTATTCAGTGGCAGGAACGGGCTATTATATATTTCAACTTTACACTGCAAAAAATGTGTTTCTAACTCTTGATTCAAGCCCAAATCTCTCAAAATTCTTAAATCAAGAAGCATTTTCTAGACAAGCAAAAAATATTGTCATGTTTTCAGACATAATATGCAAAATTAAGTGAGTTTTTTTCCTTAAAACAAGCTAAATAAACTTGTTTTCACTTTGACAAGATTATTTTGCAGAAAAAAAAACTTTACTGGGGAAAAACTCACTTAATTTTTATTTGCAGTGTAGTTTATTCTGTTCACACTAAATATGATGATGTCCTGGTGACCTGCTAAAGTAGTTTTTCCGGTTAATACTGTTCTCCCTGTCCATGTGAGCATTAATTCATCACCTTGTTTGTCTACCAGAATAAAAAAAGCCTCTCAAGCATGGGAACTTTGTACCTGGTAATGGTCTGTTTAACACAGCTGCTCCTGTTTAATGATTGAATGAAGCTACCGACTGCAACTATAATCTTACTTAAACATTACACAGGTGAAAAAAAAATCTTTTACACCGGGGCCATAGTGAATATTCAGTGTTGACAGATCAGTCATGAAAATAGACATTAATTAACCCTAAACTGCCAAAACAGTGTTATAACCCACACTTTAATACCATGCTGGGTTCTACACGATCGATTTGTGTTAAGACAACATGAAGAAATTAAGTTAACTTACTAGTTTTTACAAATTTAAGTGGATTGAACATAAAACAATTAAGTTGCTCCCCCCCAAAAAACTCAAGAATTGTGTTAAGCTCATTTTACATAAGTAGTTTGAACAAACAGCAAGCGTCTTTTTTTTTTTGAGTACACATGCTAGGTAAAAAAATTCAAGTGCATTCAAGCAGCACAAAGGTTTTTTTTTTTTGTCAAACCTGTTGTCATATTAATACACAAATCGCTCTTCCGCCTATATGGGCATGTTGACGTGTTATGTAAAGCGTCTGTAATAGATCATATGATTCACCCGCATGGGTTAAAGCTGCCATAAAATGAGCAATCCAGTGTAAACTTGTTCTGGAGTAAGAGTGTGTTTCGGAACAGTCAATATTTGCTCTCATGACATTGTTTTTCTTTTTCTGCCTTTCTTTTCTTGTCCAATTTTGGGTCAAAGACAAGACATTTTGGTGTGCATATAAAATAAAACGTACAGTTGAAGTCAGAATTATTAAACCCCCTGAATTATTAGCCCCGCCCTGTTTATTTTTTCCCCCAATTTCTGTTTTAATAACTCATTTCTAATAACTGATTTATTTAATCTTTGTCTTGATGACAGTAAATAATATTTTACAAGATATTTTTGAAGACACTTCTTTACAGCTTAAAGTGACATTTAAAGGCTTAACTAGGTTAACTAGGCAGGTTAGGGTAATTAGGCAAGTTATTGTATAATGATGGTTTGTTCTGTGGACTATCAAAAAATATATAGCTTAAAGGGGCTAATCATTTTGTCCTTAAAATAGTAAAAAAAAAATTGAAAGCTGCTTTTATTGTAGCCAAAATAAAACAAATACTTAAAATAAATAATAAATAAATACAAATACTGGACTTTCTCCAGAAGAAAAAATAATATCAGACATGCTGTGAAAATTTCCTTGCTCTGTTAAACATCATTTGGGAAATATTTAAAAAGAAAAAAAAATCAAAGGGGGTTTAATAATTCTGACTTCAACTGTATATTGTATATCACAAAAAAATATTCAAAGACGGTTCTTTGGATTTACTAAATTTTTTTAAAGTTAAGTGGTTTTAAACTGTATTCGGGCTGAATTTAAACAAACAAATTAAGCTGAACATTACTAAATGTATGTAGTTTGGTTAAATTCAACCCATATAACTTTTTTATGATTTTGCAGAAATCATTTTTCAGTGTATATAAAGAATATTAAAATATGTACTTTAATGTTTTAGTTCACTATTTTGGCATTTGAGTTCTGAAATATTGTTAGCCAGCATAACATATACTGTATATTTATATAAAAATGAATGATCATACCAGGTACCATTAGTTAATAGTTAATGTATTTACTACCATGAAATTATAATGAACTCTTATGACTATAGTTCAACATTTATTTGTCATTAAAATCCTAAATTGTGCTTGTTAGCATTAGTTAATGCACTGTAAGAATAAACAATTAATGACTGTATTTTCATTAACTAATGTTAACAAAGATGGACATATACTGCAATTAATGTATTGTTCAATGTACGTTCATGTTAATAAATGAATAATCTTTTTTTTTCTCCATTTATTTATGCTTTTGAATTGAATTATGAGACCTTAAAAGTTCAAAAAGGTATTTTAGATAATAATAATATAGAATAAAAGACTTTAATAACATTTTTAATAGTGTAAAGTGATATATTGCCTGGATTGGTGTTGTATATTATGGTACAGAAACCTTGTAATAAACTACCAGTACATTTACTGTTATTTTACAGACTTATTTCTCAAAATTTTTTCATACATTATAGTATTTCAAACTACTAAAATGTCCATAAAAGTGACTTTGTTAAACTGAAGAGTTCAATTTTCAACATCAAAAGTCAACACAGCAGAGATCAACATCTCATAATGCAATTCATACCCGTAAATAAACTGTAAACACTTGAGAATCACTATTTTTATACAGTGTAGTTACCAAATTAATGACTTATTCTGACTAATTTGTATTCTGTACCTATTAAAATACATAAAAAAATTGTAAATATATTTACGTTTTAAATGATCAAGTACATCTTGTTTGCAATGGGTAAAACCTAGTGGATTTAAGGATAGTGGTACAAATTGTCATTTAATAAAAATGCTTATAGTTGATCCTTTTAGTCATTAACTTGTTTTAACTGATTAAATTAGCTGATATATTTTATAATACATATTTCTTATAAAAGAAGTTCTGGCCATTGAGTTCTTGACATTTCTATCAGCAAGCTCTAGCTGAGTTACAGGAAACACAATTGTTTCTTCTTACCTGCCTTGAATAAATGCAAATTTAGCTCTGCGCTCTCATTTTTATGCTTGCATACTAGTTGGGAATCAATATAAGAACTGTTAAGTGTCAGAACTGGACGAAGAGGAAACATTTCACAATGGATGTGAAATATGAGCTTTTGTTGCTAAAGCTTGAAACATAAGTATACACAAATGCTGGCTTGGCACATTCTGCACACTTGACCTACTAAACCTATCATGCTAGTAAATAAGGTGGCACTTACATGACCCTTACATGGCTGATATTTAACCAGTAAGTTTAATGTTTAGTCTATTTTGTTCAGATAGATTATTAATTCAAAGATGAAATTGATTTTATTCACAATAACAACATTAATGAACGGTATTACAATAGATTGTCTGATTTGCTTTTGAAAGGCACAATAGTATTCACTAGCAGATTAAAGATGTTGGTGTTGATACACATAAATAAAAAAAAATCTGATTTTTTTGTAACTTACAGATGTACCGTTTTTCCATTCTTGATACCTGGGCTTAGGGTATCGGCTAATACAGAGTACTGATCCGATACCTGGGTGTGTAATTGTATTAGCGCTACACGTTACTGAAAGATTATGTGATTTTGTTGTTGAGTATTGCTTTAACGATATTCCTTACGATATAACAATTCCCTAGAAAACTGCTATTTTTGTTAGCTATGTTGTTGAATCCTATTATTTATATTTTTTAGATCTAATTAACTCTAACTGTCAAGGCGCAAACATTTCGTTTTTAAAGCACTATGATTGAGTAAAAACCTCAGCCGATATTCTCTGATTTGCCGCCATTATTATTTATTTTCAGCTCTGGGTTCACCTTTGGGGCGCTCCAACTAATAGCAGAACAGCAACTACCGGCAAGGCGGGGATAAAGATAGTAGGGTCTCATCTGGTTGGGCAAATTTAGATAAACAACCAATGCATAAAATAAATGTAATTTACCCTGCATGTATGCTGTACACTATCTGACAAAAGTTTTGTCACCTATCCAATTTTAGGAGCAACAAAAAATAACTTGACTTATAATTTGGTATCAGAAGTGGCTTATATGAAAGGCAAAGGCCTCTAGATTACACTTATTTTACCAAAATAAAATATGATCATGCTTTGATTTTTTAATGATTTAATTAGAACAGTAAAGTCTGACTTTGCTTAGACAAAAAATCTTAACACTTAACAGAAATAATGTACAGTAAAGAATTTAAAGTGGAAAAATAATTAATATTGTGTTCGACTCCCATGAGCTTGGAGGACTGCATCCATACATCTCTGCAATTACTCAAATAACTTATTAATAACGTCATATGGAATGACAAAGAAAGTGTTCTTGCAGGACTCCCAGATGTCATCAAGATTCTTTGGATTCATCTTTAATGCCTGCTTCATCTTACCCCAGACATGCTCAATAATGTTCATGTCTGGTGACTGGGCTGGTCAATCCAGGAGCACCTTGACCTTCTTCGCTTTCAGGAACTTTGATGTGTATGAGAAGGAGCGCTATCCTGCTGAAGAATTTGCCCTCTCCTGTGGTTTGTAGTGTCATGGGCAGCACAAATGTCTTGATACCTCAGGCTGTTGATGTTGCTATCCACTCTGCAGATCTCTCGCACGCCCCCATACTGAATGTAACCCCAAACCATGATTTTTCCTTCACCCAACTTGACTGATTTCTATGAGAATCTTGGTTCTATGCAGGTTCCAATAGGTCTTCTGCGGTATTTGTGATGATCGGGATGCAGTTCAACAGATGATTTATTGGAAACATCTGCCTTCTGCCACTTTTCCAAATGATCAACTAGAAGTCAAGTTATTATTTGTTGCTCTTACAACTGAGATCGATGACAAGACTTTTTTTTCTGTAGTATTTAATGCATACATTATTATCGCAATAACAATAATTTTGCAATCATTTCAAATCAACTAAAATATGTGCCAAATTTTTGCTTCATTACCAATATTTGGAGTTAGAATACATTTCTGTTGAACTTTTTTTTAAACTAAGTACCAAAGTATAAATAAGCATAACAGCACCTTATATGTAGCAATACTGTATATAGCAATACTGCCGCTGTGGCTGGTGTATTCTAGGAAATTTTCTTACCCCTTGGTTTCGAGTGTGGTCCTGAAAAATCTTCGTTTGATGGGCTATCTACCCCTTCACCTTAGCCCTTCAAGCTAAAGAGAATTGGGACACCCATACCCTCTGGCATAAGCCCGCAAAAACGAGAAGTAGGGGTAAGGGGAAGGGCTAAGGGGTAGAATTGGGATTGGGCCTAAATGTGATTATTGGCCAATACTGATCTTCAGCCGATCGATCGGAGCATCCCTAGTCTATTGTGTAGTAACCATGTGCAGATTCCTTTTTGCTCATTTTAATGCTAATTGCTGTAAACCACAACCTCTTCAATTTAGTTTACATCTCTGGCTTTACATCAGTCATTGTAGGTAAATCCAAAATACTCAGTCGCTTGACCTGTGTAGGGTGTGTTGGATTTGTTATTAAACCGCCTTTTACGATCTCTCTGAGCTATTTTCATCCTCACTGTCCTTTTCCATTTCTCAGAATGGTGTTTTCCATCATGACACAACTGTTTTACCTGCCTCAAATCCTCAGAGAGAAGAGTTTGTTAAAGGCCAAACCAACTGACTCAATCTGATTAGCTTGCTTCCGACCAGAGTTCCCAAATTTGTGGATTTAAAGATACTGTATGTAGACACACTCCCAAACTCTGCCCATACTGATACATCCTTGAATATGTTCTTGAAAATCCACATATACAATATTTATGCTGACAGTGATTTCCATTAAACATCATGCAGTAGGCAAGCTTTCAGATGAAACCTTCATAATGAATGACCATTCAACTTTTTATGAACCCAACTTCCATTTTATAGCATGAAATACCAGATCCATGTGGACAGACGATGAACATTTTACTCAGACGTGGTAATATGATGCACTGCTGATGAGAAACAGCCTCACCTGTGTGTCAGAAGAGAGTTTCACTCATCTCTCCTGAGATTAGATATCCTCCACAAGACTTACGCTCATAAAGAGAGCATTGTTTTTAGCTGAGCTCCATTCAGGTAAGCTCATTCCAGAAAGGTCTACCCGTTTAAAGAATCCAGCAGTTAAGTTGTGAACATCTTTTAGGAACGTCAGGTTTAGTTCATCTTAACATAACACAATAATCTCACGTTTCTCTTTGTTTCTCTCTCTCATAATGAAGATCCTCTTTGTGGCAGCGCTCCAGAGTTCAAGCATGATCGAACACAGTCAGTTTCGAGGACGCTTGGTCACAGCGTGGTCCTCACCTGCACAGCCTCCATGGGTTTGAACCGAACAGTTTCAGACTGTGAAGACCACACGGAGTGGATGAAAGACGGCACACTGCTCACAAACCTCACAATTTACCCTCAAAATAGTAAAGAATGGTAGGTAAAAACGATTCAATACAATCCCCAACACCGTGCAAGCAGTGATCAATATTCAAAGTCTGCATTAAACGGAAGCTGTGATCTTTTTTTTTGTTATTTTTTGTATTGATTTCATTGAGAAACTAAATATTAAATGAGTAAACAGTGGGCGTGGCTTGTTTTTTCTACTGCAAGCTGATTGGATGTACTGTAGTAAAGTAGGCATTTCATTCAGAAATAGGTTTTAGAAGAGCTAATACAACCTAACCATTTCTGTCAAAACTAACAGTTGGAGGGGCGTGGTTAAATATGTTAGCCACGCCCAATACCTCAAAATCACATAATCTGAGAATTTAACTGAAAACAAACAGGAAGTGCATTATCAGAGATTACACGGGCACATTTTTTTGTTTCTTAATGACATGCACAGATGAATTGTTCACCACAAAACTAGCAATGTGAGCTAACAAAATCATACGGTTAGTTTTGATTTCATTAGTACTTTAAGCATTGTACTATGGTAATCGTTTCAGTTTTTTGTAACAACCTCCTTGCATTACATTCATTCAATCTATTTAGTAATAAACATTGATTAGTTTTTAAATAATTTTTTATCTAAATTATCCACGTTTTTTGGCCATTTAAAGGTGCAATATGTAAGTTTGACACCCAGTGGTTGAACTAGGTATTGCACACCTGTTTCAAAGCACAGGTTGCCAGATTGATGACGCCAACAACAGTGTGCCTTAAGCTATACGCTTATTTCACATGACCACCATTTTAAAACACAAAAGCGAGTCTGCGGTGGGAAGAAACCCGGAAGTATAGGATCAGCACTGTAAACATTGCAACAATATGCTGTGGACTATAAACCTCCAGCTGTTGCTGCGACTTCAAAATGCAGATATGGTGTAAACATCACGTTAATGTCATTCAGTTGAGTTTAATTTAAACAATTAAAAGCATATTAGGCATCAAACAACATCACAATCTCTTTAAGAGTAATACGCTTAAGTGTCCTCCTTGGCTTCAGTTCATGGCAGCAGGTAAACACCGTGAGGACGTTTCCCTGCTTCAGCCTATGTAACCTGGTGAGTGATAAAACAATGCAGTCCTCTGTAGCACATCCTTGTGTGGGTTTCACAGTGTTGTCCCGGTACTAAAGTTTTAAAAACGTCCATTTCCCGCTAACATTTAAGCGCCGCTGAGCACGCTCATAAAAAGCTGATTTGCCATAGTATTCACCAGTGCACAACAGAATGACTGGGAAGGTTATCAGTTCACCGCTCTTCATAGATTGAAAACACACATAGACGGACATTGGATCGTTTCAAAGCCGTGAAGATTAGTCGATTCATTAGCGGATCGCTTGTCTGTGTTTGCACTCAGTAAATAGCGGTGAGTTTGGTGAACTAATGACCTTCACAGCCAATCATAGTGATTTCTGTTGAGCACGTGAACACAATGGCCAATGAGCGCTGTTTAATAACTCCATGAACAGTGTCTTAACATGAACAGTGTCTGTTAACGGGAAATGGGCATTTTTTTTATATTTCAGTATGGAAATTTTGTATTGTGACAAGTCTAATATAGTTAAAGAATCAGTTCATTAACTTGAGTTTGATGAATGGCATCTAAAATGTGTGTTTGGGAAAGAAAACGTTAGCTAAGTAGTGCCATTTCCCTTAGCTGAAAATGAGGTCAAATATCCCTTTTTATTTTCACTATTCATTCATAACGGACTTTCGGGTCACTTGAAAGGCGGTGAAATTATAAATTTGTGTCACTTTCTCTTCGCTGATAAGACATACAGCCAGGTACACAACATTCCTGTGTGACTGGCGATACTTCCAGGTTTCTACCCACTGCAGCCTCGATTTCGCTGTTAATAATGGCGGCCGTGTGAAATCAGTCTATAGCGCTTAAAGCATGGGTGACAAATCTGTTCCTGGCAATTGACCTTCCTGCAGATTTCAGCTCCAACCCTGATCAAACACACCTGAACCAATTATTTAGAACCTGAGGTGTGCTTGATATATAGAGGCAGGTGTGTTTGATATGGGCTGCAACTGAAAACTGCAGGAAGGTTGATCTCTAGGAATAGGGTTGAGCACCCCTGGCTTAAAGGCTGATTTAAGGCTGATTTAAACCTTGTTCTAAATAAAAGAAACGGCACACAATAGAAGGAATATTTTCCATATTAAAAAGAGTTTTTGTTCTAACCAATAATTGAAATATATATTTTAGAAACGGCTTCTGTTTTTTGCAGCTGAACAACAGAAATCTGACAATGATCACCTCAGGTACACTTCATGTGCTTTATTCAGTGTAAATGATAATATTGTGAGTTTGAATGCCTTTTCACATGATATTTATTGTCATACTACTGAAAGCAGCAGCAGATAGTTCACCCCAGATCTTGAAAATACAATAATTCATGTGAAACTTCAGTGCAAGCCAACACATATCAGTGATTAGAAAGAGGTTTAATATCTATTAATTAGATTATAAATCTTACTATTTCACTGGAGTGCAGTTGTTGCCCTATTCTGTGCTTCTGAATGGCTGTATTTAAATTTCTGCCATGCTTTGTTTGTTGCAAACAGCCCAATTGCTTATCACTGCAAATTTCATCACATAGCGTGTTATTAGCACACAGGGTTACAATGTAGGCTAACCTGCTCACCAATGTTTACCCTTGCAATATTTATATTATTTGATAATTAATAATCACCTCATGTGGAACTCTGAATCTGCGCCTAATTTCAGAGTCTGCGACTGTCCGGAAGTCGCATTTTAGTCGCGGAGGTATCCTTTGAGAGCCTTTCTTACTGAATGAATGAAATATGTGGTTTTCCACCAAAGCAACCCGGGGTGCTGAAATATAATTGACTAAAATGGCAGCGGGCAGGTTGAATGACCAAAACAAAGACAGACGTTCCGGCGCATAACTCACATTTTTTAAAGCAGAATATCTGACTTCAGCATTGTTTTTCAGATGAACCAGAATGTTCACTTAGCATGTTTCTTAAATATCTGCAAACGTATTATGGTATTTTTATGCTTTAGAAGAGTCAAAAACTTACATACAGCACCTTTAATGCCTAATCAGGTCAATCTGCAATGGAGGCTATGGAAAACATTTAGGCTGCATCAGTATGCTTTAAAGATTTGCATTTGGAGGCAGCTTTCCATGGCAGGAAGTCATCAAGGTATAAATAAAGCAAAAAAATAAAATAAACACAGCATCTCGAAGCACCCTTTGGGTGTCATTTTGTGTATATGTATGTTTTTGATCAATGTTTACCACTTCTGATTGTATTTCTAATGAGAAGTTACTATTGTAGTAAGCAAATATTCTGTTTGTTAAAACCAAACACAATTAAATCATTCTAAGAAGTCTGTCTGAAATCAGTTATAAGGCATTGAGGAAACAAGTCAGCTGCCTAAGCTTTTGGACGCAGCTTTAATATTGTCTAAGGTGATTTCCAATTAATTGACCGCACAATTTATGTTCCTCCTAATGTGCCCTTGCTGTATATGGCGTATTTTGGCATTGAAATAAGTTAGTTTTTTTTGAGTGAAGTTTATTCATAAACTAAATTCAATTTGAGAGGATCACATGCTTATGATTGACCACAGCTGGTGCTGCATTAGCTTCTAACTGACTATGAATAACCAGAGTTTCTTATCTCAGGTATTTTCGTCTTGAAGAATCCCTCCTTCCACCCCTACTCTTCCTATCTTTTCTTGATAGGGTGGTACCGCGGCCCAATGGTTAGCACACTCACAGAAATGATTCATGGCAGAGTTAGTTTTTATGCATTTACATCTATTTGATTTTATTTAAAAACTCATATTTTTTAAATCTATACATTAAAAGTAAATATACTCTAAAAGATTTATTCAATTATACAATTTAGTTAATGCAATTAGTTAATAAATACTAACATTGTTTGAATAATAAGAGTTATAAAACAAACAAGATTTTGTTATTTAAAGTTTATGTGATTGGTTTTCATCAAAGTTATGAAAAAAAAATCAATTGGAAAACAGGAAACGACGTCACTTTCACTGGACACAAGCCCTCGGGATATTGTTGGAATCCATCACACACATGTTGGTAAGTAATCCGAAACATCCTTTGTTGTATTGCTCCTGTTCCAATTATAAATTTTATTTAGCATCGATGGTATATAATATTAATCCATTTATGATAAGTTTTATGTAGTCTGTGATTTTTTTTAAACGGTTTTATCGTACGTCGGTTTATCGGAGAATACATTGACTTGCAAAACTCCCAAGCAGCTGTAAAAGTGTAATTTGTCGTTGTAGAGAATAGCCACACGTGTGTATCAGTAAATTTGTACTTGCAAGAGCAAATTTGCAAATGTGTAAGTATTTTTGTCCCCACAAACACAGCGCAACATTTACATCTTTTCAAATCCTTCAGCGCAGATGCACAAGTCCTATTGGACGAATCACAAATAAAGAAACTCCTCCGCTCGTGTTTTTTTGCTACTATTGCTGCAGTGAATATGGTGCAAAATAGAGGCCTGCATTCCCGCGGTTGTACCCGACCAGATTTTTTGCGGCGCGGAAATAAATTTCCGAATAAAGCGCGGGAGCGGTCGGTAACTCTGGTGTAATTTGAACGGGAGCGGGCGGTCCAACAATATCTCTACCGACTTCCGAGCGAGCACGCGCGCAGCCCGGATGGTGTGTGTGTGTGTGTGTGTGTGTGTGTGTGTGTGTGTGTGTGTGTGTGTGTGTGTGTGTGTGTGTGTGTGTGAGAGCGTGATGTTGTATGTTGCTTGGTGCTGTGTGTGTGCGCCCGTTTGTGTGAGTGAAAGGGAGAGCGTAATGACTGTGTATGTGCAAACCGTTAGTTTAAACGATTATTATTGTTTTAATAAATGTCTTTGTCTACCAAACATTTATTTTTTCATTTTAATATCACCGGCTACACTTTCAACAAGTACCATTCCTTTGCCTTCATCCTACTTTAAAAACGACAATATAATAATTTGATTGATACTAATAGTAAATAATAACAATAATAATCCTAAATAATCCTTTCTATTTGGGTTAAAATTATTTTATTTTTCCTGAAGATACTAGATAACGTGCTTGACTTAGATTTACTGACCACACATGTGAAATGTAGGCTACCTTCAACTGTATTCAGTTGAGATTCTTTTTTTCCATTTAGATTAAATGCAATATTAGTTTTCTGTTTAAAGACTGAAGCATGCTATCTGAGAAACATGTTTTTGAAATTTCCTTTATTGTTGAATCAAAAAACATTCACAGAAAGCTTATTTCTTTCAAAAATCAGGTTCATGGGGCGTCTACTACTACTACTACTACTATAATATGAACAAAACAAACAAAACCAATCCTGAATAAAAGACAACAAGCTGACAAAAAATATAAATAATAGAATTCAATAGTTATTAATGATGTAGGCTACCATAATAGGACATTTATATAAAGCAATTTCTGTTGGCCAGGTAGAAAAAAAAAAAAATTTATAATACTTACACATTTGTAAATTTGCTCTGAGCCACACGTGTGGCTATTCTCTACAACTACAAATTACACTTACAGCTGCTTGGAAGTTTTGCACCAAAAATACCTTTATACAGATGCCACTTAGAATCGTAACTTCAGCTAGCTTGGCCAAACAACTTTAAAATGCATCAAATTAACCCATTGCTGTAGGTTTTTATGTTTGTGAAAATGAAGAGTATCAAATTCGAAGTCAAAAATTGTCACTGTAATATGTAAACTAATGTTTGCTGTTTTACAGTTTAGATTACAGAATTAAATGACGCCAGTTATTTACTTTTTTTCCAGAAATGTAACTCGTTGTGGTATTTGCTTATTTTTCCTTTCGCAGTGTTCTCACCTCCACGTGGCAACATAGATTTTGTAAGTATAAGTTAAAAGATGTACATGTTAAAATATAGAACATATTAAATGTTTAAATTAATGTTCAGTCCATGTAAAATAGATTTTCAATATAATGCTGAAATATTTAGAGTAAACGTTAAAATGTGAAGTATTTAATGTACAATATAAAATGATAATTATGCCTACAATGTTTGATATAAGACTAGGTTGAAAATGTGTTTTTTTCCAGGTATTATTTTGCATTATATAATTGAACAAGAGTTAGCTTCTACGTTTGGAGCATCATTAATGTTGTTAAACCCTAACAAAATACTAAAGTGAAAATGCAGCTAAGTTCACAAATAACCTAATAGAGTTGTTTTTGTGTTTGTCTTCATTCACAGGTGCTGTGTGAATGTGGCATTGCAAATTGTGTGAAAGTTTGTTATCTTCTCGGTATGAATTATTAAAACATCTGAGGCTGAGGCATTCACACCATAGCCGGAGATTGTGTGATGAGCTGTCTGAGCATCTACTTCAATGAAGACCTGGACCCACTTGTCAAAGAATATGGGGTATGTATCAGAATAGTGTGCCAGTAATTATTTCCATCTAGATAATATAGGGTGTTCATAAGAATGGAATGGACATGAGGACACATTGACCACCAGTATTTCAACATTGAATCTATTGGGTTGTTTTGAATTAAAAAAATTATGCAAGGTAAATGGTGGTAGAGCTGTCACTCCGAGGAAATTAAATCCACTTGGTCCAGAGGAACCTGAAGATGAAATTGTCCGGGTTTTGGCACCCACATGCCCCTCTCCGCCAGAAACAACAAGGTGAGGACACAAACATTTCCTAGTGCTCATGAACCAGTGATTTTACAGCATTGATATGATTTTGGAAATGTTTAGTAAGAAATGCCTTGTATCACCAGGATGCATGTTCTGGATTGTCTGCTTACGAACTCAAGGTCCTTGAGAACATCGCACAGAAGGAAGCCTTCTTGTCATCTCTGAAGATATGGCAAGTATGGACATTTTAGTAAAAAACTAATCAGCTGTTTTCCATTTCACTTGCCCTCTCCCTACCTCAGTCTCCACCCTACTCTCCTCTTAGTCTCTTTTTCTCTCCCTCCTGTTCTTTCACTGTTGTCCCCCACTGCACTGTCCTTCTCTCCTTCTCCTTTCTTTCTCTTGTATTAACTTGCTATCTTACAGGTGTAACTTCACATATAGATAAAAAAAATTGTAAAATTTGATTTTGGTGGGTTTTTGTATTTTTTTAACAATGTAGTTTACAAAGATATTGCAATTTCTGTCTTTATCCATTAGCACACCTGTTCTGAAGATAAACGGAGGTGATAAGGATTTGGAACAACATGAGGGTGAGTAAAAAATATTTTTTGCGTGAACTATCCCTTTAAGTTTCAGGCTTGATGGACATACTACACTCATCCTGACTTGATTGTCAGATTATAAATTGTTAATTTGGCAGAAAGGTGCAAAGCATTTATGAGAAGCGTCTCCATTTTTTGTTACCTTTTTTAACAGCATTTTTTGTGGCAGGTCAATGGCTTTATTGAAAGTAAAATCTCTGCAGTCTCCCCGGAAATCCCTCCGTTCTAAAGCACAAAACCTCAGCCTAAGTGAAGGGTTGACCCATAATCAAGTGAGAACAAGACTAATACTTGGAATTTTTAGATATTATATTGTGTTACATTAATAGGAAATTGCACAACAAAAATTCATTGTGTTGTTGTTAACATATTATCCACAGCCTTTTGACTTTTTTTCCAGGCTTTTAGGGGGTGATCAGGTCTTAAGGTCATTATCCTCAACTTGCAGCCATTCCATTCTCATGAATGCATATGTGCTGTGTGCTTTAATGAAAAGATGTATGTGTGTGTGTGTGGGTAATATTATATTTTAAGTGTGTGTTTATACATTCCAGGATATAAAATCCAGAGAGGCAGAGGAAGACATGGCAGGAAAGACCATGGGCATCTACAAAGAACAATCAGAGGATCGTGGTCCAGGTGATGGATGCTTCACTGATGTCTATTTAGTGCTGGAAGGTGTGGAGGTTCTCCACAACCTGCAGAGTGTCACTCATGCATGTGTCATGGCCTGATCTACGCGTTCAATTTGAGCTACCCTAAAAGCCTGAAGTTTACATTTGAGGTGTACCAGAAAATCCTGATGGACCTGGACTCAACCAAGCTTTCCCCGAAAGTACAGACACTGAAACTGAATTTGCTCCAGTGATTTGGCTGGCAATAATGAACATACAGCCCCTACCCATTTTTTTTTCTCATTGTGTTTCAACCCACAGATATATTAAAATTATTTCCTAGTTCTATAATGATATGTTATTTAGCAACTGAAAATGGATCTCTGTGTACAGTTTTATTTTTTTGAGTGTCCAAGCAGTCATGTGATGTTCGAGTGTGGCTTTGTAAGTGGGTTCATATGGATGGTTTCCTAAATGTTGGCTGATGTTAACTTCGCTCAATCCAGATTTTTGTATCAAATACAAATATAAATAAATCTGGATATTTCCAGTTGGTCTAATTCTATTTTTTATTAGATGGGGAAACAATTGTATAAATGTGATGCATTGTTTAATTTGGTTTAGTATATAAGCATACATTAAACATGATTCATATAAATTTTATTTATCTTTTTTTAATTACCCTGATTAAGTTCTCTTAATTATTATTCAATTTCTACAATAAACTTTATGTATTTTAAATAAATAAACTTTTTATTATTCATTTAGAATAATTATACTTTACATAAACTAATTACATAAACCTGAGGATTATGCATTTAAAATAAATAGGTTTTATTATCCTAATGAAAATAAATAGTATAAAGTTTATTTGGTAGATTTGTGTTAAAATTATGCAAAAAATATAAATGGGAATTTGTTATGTAATAAAATTACATAAATCTTAAATTTTGGGTGAAATATTTCTGTGAGTGCACTGTTGTCTCACAGCAAGAATGTCACTGGTTCAAGTTCTTACCAGGCCAGTCGACGTTTCTGAGCTAAGTTTACATGTTCTGCCCATGCAGGCGTGGGTTTCCCCAAGGTTCTCTGGTTTCCTCCCACAGTCCAAAGTCATGCGACATTGACCAAACTAAATTGGCACCTTAATCAGCAGTATATCACTCTGTAGTAATCCCTAATTTGTCATTAGCCATAATAAGCAGGGGAGTTCTCAAGATCTACCTGAGCTCAAACTCCCTCTCACCCTAATCTTGAGCTCAGGGCTCTCTCTGCAATCATCAGCAAACTCTTGAAAAGCATCAAATGTACATGCTGCCTACTAGTACACTTACTCTAGAAATAGTAAGAGTAGTATTCTATTTTCAACAGAGATTCACTTCAGCTGATAACATTAAAACTCGAAATATCTTTAAAAACCTAAATAACATTTTGTTTTATTTCACTATAGGTATACTGATGATGAGGGTCGCATTGAAAGCAGTGAACTTACACTAACCCTGCGAGATCGGGCTGATTTTGGAGTGTATTACTGCATAGTGAGGAACAGCACAGCACAATTCACCGTGAAGGAGTACAGTAAGAATCAGTTGCCTTATTTTAGTCTTTTATTTAGTTTAGTTTTTGTTTTATTTTATTTTAATCTAATATCGCCACAAGATTATTATGTATTTAAGTCTCATAAACACTTTTTTGTTGTTTTTTCCAATTAAACGGGAGCCTATTATGCAAAAATCACTTTTAAAGGGGTTGTGTGGCAACAGCCTGTAAGTATAGCAAGTTTCTAATGGTACAAATTTATAGATTTTATTATGGCCAAGTAGTACACAACAAAAGGGTACCAAAAGGCGGAGCTAGACGCGCAATTGCTTTACAGGGATACGTCACTCACTCGTGCAACAAGCCAGAATGAAAACAAAGGAACCGCCATGCATATTTTTTTCTTCTGGGGAAAGTCTTATTTATTTTATTTCTGCTAGAATAAAAGCAGTTTTTATTTTTTTAAAAAACATTTTAAGGTCACAATTATTAGCCCCTTTAAGCTATATATTTTCTTTGATAGTCTACAGAACAAACCATAATTATACAATTACTTGCCTAATTACCCTAACCTGCCTAGTTAACCTAATTAACCTATTTAAGCCTTTAAATTTCATTTTAAGCTGTATAGAAGTGTCTTGAAAAATATCTAGTCAAATATTATTTACTGTCATCAGGGCAAAAATAAAAGAAATCAGTTATTAGAAATGAGTTATTAAAACTATTATGATTAGAAATGTGTTGAAAAATCTTCTCTCCGTTAAACAGAAATTGGGGAAAAAATAAACAGGGGGGCTAATAATTCTGACTTCAACTGTATATATAATAAAGACCCACTGTCGACCTGAGCTCAAACAAACCTTGTCATCGTCTTGATGAACTGCCACAAAGCCAAGAAGAGCAGAATCTGCCCTGTGCCTCATAGTTTTTTTTACAAGGCAGTGTAAAGCGCAATTGGTTTCGCTTTCTCACTTGCGCTCGCCGCGCGTCTATATTTGAAATAACAAACTTCTTGAGCCGATGATAAGAACGTGTGTGTGATTATTGAAGTGCTTCTGACATCCGATCCTGTCAGAAACGAACAAACGCGAAACTGACGCCGGAAAAGCAAAGGAGAAGCCGGAAAAAACAGGAGCAAATGATTCTTTCCGCAGCCTAAAACATGAACAAACTGCTATGTTTAACTACATTAACCATGTTTAACTGAATTATCATCGCCTTTTGGACTATTATGAACTTGGAATGACAGAATTACGTTCTAATAGAGGTTACATGTGCTGGTGAATATTAAAGATACAGATGAGAGGTTTGCATGTTACTTTTGAACCCAAAAAAGGCCTAAATGTATGCTCTGTGTAGTTTTTCTGTAATTGGTAACATTTCAGAGACTGTAAGGGTCTGTATGTGTTCTTACATGTTGTATTCATTTATTTATTTTATATAATTGCAGACATTACAGTAGGCTATTTCACACTATCAATGATCTGTAGTGATAATCAAATCATGCTCATAAAAAGGTTAGTAATGAACATTCATACACAAGTATTTATGTGTATAAAGAATTTGTTTTGTGAGAAGTGCTTCTCATATGATATGTGAACGACCAGTACAGCTTTACTTTGACATTTTCTCGAGCGAGAATGACGTTGACTCCCCTCTCCCATATTAGCATTAGGACTTTAGTTTTGTTTGCTACTATGCTGACACATAGGCATTTGTAGCTTCAGCTTCTTTTGAAAAGAGCACAATCTCATTTGAATTTAAAGCGACAGTCACCAAAATGGCAACAGTAAGGATCAAAGCCTAAAAGAATCAGTTTCAAAGAGTTTTAAAACATTACTTGTTGGGTATTTTGAGCTGAAATTTCACATACAGTACATACTCTAGGGACATAAGATACTTACTTTATATCTTGTAAAAAGGGGCATGATAGGTCCCCTTAAAAGTCAGGGTTAGTATTGTATTTTAATTACGAACATCAGCTGGACCTATATGTACACTCCAATTGTCTTTCATCCTGACTGCATATTCCATCATGCTTTGCGCCGATCAACTCTGATCTATTGGATGGTTTATGTATAGCTCTTTTGTGGATTACCCTTGTTGTTTCTCTATGCTCCTGTTTTGACCGCTGCCTGTTTTAATCTTTCTATGTGATAATAAACTGCTCTGGGATCCTTAATTCTGTCTTCACGCTCCAGTTCGTAGCAGTTTCAGTGCTCTTTGGTTCACTGAAATCAGCCTCAGACACCTGTGGTAATTAGTTTGCCACACTACTTAAGAAGGAGGTTCCACATTATTAAGCAGGCCACAAGTTTCAAGCAATAAACGATAGAAAAAGATAGAAAAAAAAAAGTTAAATAGTGCAATGCCTTGGCCAAGATATAAAAACATTAGATATTTTAAAACTGATTTGGAGTACAGACATGTTGGGTCAGATAAAGGCAGAATGAGGAAGGTTTCTGCCAGACAAATTTATTGGATTAAGAGAGCAGCTGCTAAACTGACTCTAAAAAGCAGCAAACAGATATTTGTAGCTGCTTGTTTTTCCGGAGTCCTTTGAAGCTCAAGATGAAGGATCCCCCAGGATCGCAGTTGTGCATGAATCAATTTGGCCACCCACCACCAAAGCTCACAAGCAGAAACAGTCACAGTGGGTCCAGACAGACATACATGAGGACTCATTTTCAAAAAGGCTTCTTTACTGATGAGGGCCATGGATGGTCACTAGATGGTCCAGACGAATGGAATAGTGGATGGCCATCATGTCCCAACATGGCTTGTTTTGGGCCAGAATTGTGGGAAGAGCTGGTAGGCTTCTTTAGGTTCCCTGAAGGTGTGAAAATGACTTCAGCAAAGTATATATAGTTTCTGACTTACCACTTTCTTCCTTGGTACAAAAACTGTACAAAACATAAAACTGTGCCTTCTGCAGCAAAATCATGACAATGCACCATCTCATGCTGCAGAGCATACCTCTGTGGCATTAGCTGCTTTGGGCATAAAAGCAGAGAAACTCATGATGTGGCCACCATCCTCCCCTGACCTCAACCTTATTGAGAACCTTGAGATATAAAAGATCTAAAGAGTTGGGAGCCTCTGGGAGACTATTTATTCACACGGAAATTCAAGCAGACAATATCCAAAAAGAATTGTGAAGGTGATATCAAAACAGGGGTCCTATATTAACATGTAACGTGCCCTGTTAGTTTTTTTTTATTGAAATAGCTTTTGATTTCAACAAATATGACCTCCTAATGCTTTGACTGTTTTCAGTCCTTACAATCTATAACATGTTTTCAAACTCTGTTGTAATATTGTGCATTTATTTTTGAAGTAAATACTGCTATTTTTGTGATGTTTGTTTGATAAAATTTTAATTAAACCCCAACGGTTGATGACTTGAAAATAATATGGACTGACATTTGCATAATGAGAGGGGATAGAGCATCTGGCCACTTGGTGCACCGACAATAATCTGCTCCTTAACACCACCAAGACCAAGGAGCTCATTGTGGACTTCAGGAAGGGACGAAGAGGCTCACATTATCTCATCCACATCAATGGGATGGCCGTCGAGCCTGTCTCATCCTTCAAGTTCCTGGGGACCCACATCTCAAAGGACCTTTCATGAACCACCAACACCTCCAGCCTGGTCAAGAAGGCTTACCAGCGCCTATTTTTCTTAAGGCAACTTAAGAAGAACCAGCTGTCATCAGCTGTCTTGGTGAACTTCTACCGCTGCACAATAGAAAGCATCCTGACCAACTGCGTCACAGTCTGCTATGGAAGCTTTTCTGTTGCAGAGCGTAAGACACTGCATCGGGTGGTGAAAACTGCCCAACGCATGACAGGGACCACACTGCCAGCCATAGAGGACATCCAGAAGAAACACTGTCTGTGCTAAGCTCACAGTATTCTTAAGGATTCCTCTCACCCTGCTCACAGACTGTTTTCTCTCCTGCCTTCCAGCAGGCACATTAGGCTCCCTCGGACAAAAACCAGCAGACTAATGAACAGCTTTTTCCCCAGAGCTGTCTCCATTTTAAACTCTGCCCCCCACTGACTCTTTTGCCCCCCTAATACACCCCCCAATCTCCTCATAACTTGTACTCCTCACAATCACTGCACTATTTGACATTTGCACATATTTATTGCACTACATTGCACTGATTAATTTATTTGAACTGTACATATCCACTGTACATATACATTTGTAATTATGTTTATCTATCTGCACACTTCTGATTATTAATAGCAACCTGTACATATAATAATTTATTATAAATCTCTATTCATAGCTAATACAACCTGTATGTAATGTTCATAGTACATCCATTTGTAAATATCACCATAGTTTTTCTATAACTGCACTTTATAACTTATACCTGTATCCTGCACTTGCTGCTATTGCACTCCTGGTTAGACCTAAACTGCATTTTGTTGCCTTGTACTTGTACATGTGTAATGACAATAAAGTTGAATCTAATCTAATCTTATCATAATTAGGAATGCAGTGTACACTATTACGTATACTCTTTCTCATTGATTTTTATCCTTAAATATGCACTAAACATTATAACATAAAGTATAAAATTCAATATATAAAGTGTTTCGTCTGTGTTTTGTGCACTTAATATTGTAGGCGATGTTTTAATTTGTATTTATTTATATCCACAGAATCCCCCAGTCACACCGGAGCTGTGGTGGCTTCAGTGGTGCTGTTGGTTGTACTCGCTCTCGCAGCTGTGGTCTATTCCAAGTGCAGACTCAACTTTAAACTGTGGTACAAGAACATTTACGGAGAGCATGAGATCAACGGTATGTCTCAGCAGTGCAGAAATAAAGAAACTACACAATGCTGAAATATCTATATTGTTTGTCATTGTCATAAACCCATATATCTTTGAAATGTTTAGAAATAAAAGATTCTTTTTGCTCTTTTTCAGATGGTAAAATGTATGACGCCTACATCTCGTATGTAAACAATGAGAATGACAGGAAGTTTGTCAATTTTATCCTGAAGCCACATTTGGAGAACAAGTACAGTCATAAGCTGCTGCTTAATGACACAAACATTCTTCCCGGAGTTGGTAAATCATATTTAAATGGCTATAGAGTTCAATCTGTTAAATCAACCATTTATGAAGCTTTTAATTCATTGTATATGTGCATATTACTGTATCTACGTTACATAAATAATCTGTCCACAGATAAGTTGTGCATTGACAGTAGTCAACAGTGAGATTAAGTGGAGTAATAAGTTGACATACTGTAACATTTAACATCAAATTAAACTTGGTCTTTTAGGATTGTTATTATTGTCAGTAAATGCCAAATTACTAGAAAAGTACAGCACATGTACTGTATTTTGTGTTTGTGTGTGTGATGTCCTCAGAGCCGTCAGCTGAGCTGCTGATGAACATTAGCCGATGTCGACGGTTGATTGTGGTTCTCTCTCAGTCATACCTGGAGCAGGATTGGTGCACTACCAACTTTAGGTAAAATCTACAGTATTAGCAATCCACTAATTACACATGTTATGTAAACATGCTCTGGTTTCCATTCTGAAGGGCTCATTCCTATGCCCTATTCTCTTTCGAGCCCTTCTGAATTGAATACCAAACAACTTCTCTGCTTAAAGCAGGGGTGGCCAATCCTTTTCCTGGAGATCTGCCTTCCTGCAGAGTTCAGCTCCAACCCTGATCAAAACCATCTAAACCACAACAGTCAAACTCAGTTCCTGGAGGGCCACAGCGTTGCACAGTTTATTTTCAACCGTAATTAAACACTCCTCATCTCATCTTATCTCATTTTTGTCCGATTTTTCGGGGCCGGGTCTTGGGGGCAGCAGTCTTAGGAGAGAACTCCAGACTTCCCTCTGCCCAGACACCTCCTCCAGGGGGATCCCGAGGTGTTCCCCGGCCAGCTGAGAGACATAGTCTCTCCAGCGTGTCCTGGGTCTTCCAAGAGGCCTCTTCCCAGTTGGACATGCCTGGAACACCTCCCTAGGTACAGTAGGTGTCCAGGAGGCAACTGAAACTGATGCCCGAGCCAATCTCGATGTGGAGGAGCAGCGGCTCTACCCCAAGCTCCTCCTGGGTTACAGAGCTCCTCGCCCTGTCTATAATGGTGTGCTCTGCCACCCTGTGAAGGAAACTCATTTCATCCCCTTGTATCGTAGATCTTGTCTTTTCGGTCATGACCCAAAGCTCCTGACCATAGGTGAGAGTCGGAATGAAGATTGACCTGTAAATCGAGAGCTTTGCCTTTCAGCTCAGCTCCTTCTTTACCACAATGGACCGATACATCGACCGCATTACTGCTGCCACTGCACCAATCCGCCTGTCAATCTCACGTTCCATCCTTCCCTCACTCGTGAACAAAACCCCAAGATACTTGAACTCCTCCACCTGGGGTAACGACTTTCCCCCTACCTGGAGATAGCAAACCAACCTTTTTCCGGTGGAGCATCATGGCCTTTGACTTGGAGGTGCTAATTCTCATCACACTCAGCAGCAAACCACCCTAGTGCATTATTAAGGTCCATGTTTGGTGAAACCAACAGAACAACGCCTGATCAACCTACTTGAGTTCTTCAGTCTTGTTTGAAACCTACAGGTAAGTGTGTTGGACCAGGGTTGGAAATAAACTGTGTGAGGGCTGCTGGCCCCCAGGAACTAAGGTTGACACCCCTGATCTAAACCATCTAAGTAGGATCTGAAGCAGCACTTGGTAATTAAAGACAAGAGAGTTTGATAAAGGTATATCTCAGGAATAGGTTTGGGAACCCCTGGGTTTAAGGATCATGGCCCTTAGTGTCCGTCAGTTTTATCCTTCAAGAATGACACTTTAATATGGCATCCATGTTTTCACTCCAAAATGCCCTTTAGAAAGCGATACAGTGTATGCTGTTTGGTAGTCAAGACATTCTGCTGAAGTTCAAACTGAGCATGATCATGTGGAATTTTTGACCTTTGATAGTGCTAGAACAGGGATGGGCAAAGTTCATCCTGGAGGGCCTAGAGGGATCACACTGATTAGTGTGTTCAGATGTGTTTGATTAGTGTTGGAGCAAAACTCTGCAGGGACACCGGTCCTCCAGGATTAAGTTTGCCCATCCCTGTGCTAGAAGGACTGGTCAAACCATTTCAGAAACTGCTGAGAATTTAACTTTGAAAGAATTTGGCATAAACAACATAAAACAGCAGATCTCAGGTATCAGTAGAGCATCTTTAAAGGCGTAAGACGTTCACATTATAGATATAAAAAAGTTGAATACTATCATATGAATATGGACCTACATAGATTTCTGCCAAATGTTTACAGTACCTTTTTAAACCTGTACCACAAAAACAATAAAGGCAGGTGGTGTACCTAATAAAACAGCCAGTATTTTGTCTTAATTATATGACCTTTGATATTACATGCTGTTTTCATGTTCAGACAGGGTTTGTGGCACCTGATCGAGCTGTCAAGGAAGCCCATTTTCATTATATTTCAGTCACAGCAGAAGCAAATAAGCCAGGACATCAGTCAGCAGCTGAGACAACACCAGCCTCATATCACTACAATCACCTGGGGCTCACATTCCATGGTCAGACCTAAAAACATCTAACCCATCTATCAAATTTTGGGTAAAAGAAGACCTAATCATTGTTTTTCTCTCCTAAAGACCCCTTCTTCTGGGTTCTGGAAGGAGCTTGCGTTGGCAATGCCACGTAAGGTGACGTTTCACAGGGAATCTGCAGGTGATCCACAGACTTTGTTACAGAGTGATAAAGATCCCATGCTCACGCAGCAGCCTGATTACCTTGACTGCAGACCAGACCCCGATCCGGCAGGAGACCTGGGTATGAAATGTGCATCTTAATTCATTAAATTCCTACGCACTTCTAGAACATAGGATAAATTGATTAAAAAATGGGAGGCAGGGTGGCTCAGTGGTTAGCACTGTTGCCCTACAGCAAGAAGGTTGCTGGTTCGAGTCCCAGTTGGCATTTCTGTGTGGAGTTTGCTTGTTCTCCCCGTGTTTGTGTGGGTTTCCTCCAGTTTCTCCATCCCTGATAAATAAGCCAAATAAAAAGAACGAATGAATGATTAAAGAATGGTTCTTTTGTATTATGGTAGGAACTATCTTTTAAGGCCCAAGCATACTTCAATCAAAATCAAAGAACGAACTGAAATTACATAATTTCGAACCAAATCAATCCGAAATAAAGTAAAATTTTACATAGTCAATGGGTGTTTTCTGGAATTTTGCTATGCAACTACTCCGATTTGTTTCTCATTCCACAAGGGTCAGACAGGAGAACAAAATCCAAAGCAAGAACTGTAGCCACATGAATACACTGGAGAGTCAATGGTACAGATGTATCTGCATTTATTATTATTCACTGAGGGTTTTTAAATACTCAGAGGGCTTACACACCAGAAGATAAGTCAATCTTTTCTATGAGTTTGTGCACACTGGTGGCACTATTCTGTGTCTATTTGCAGCAAATCTAAAACAGTGCAAAGATGCACTACGGTGGTGCTTCTCATGGAGACAAAAGTTTATAAAACTCTTTACCATTCAATTACCATTGTTGTGTTTAGAGGTACAAGCAAGCAGTGAGACTCCTTTACAACCTTAGCATTGCTTTTTTTAACTTCTTTTGCCCTCAAATAAAGAACAAACAAGAACTTTGTTTGCAGTATTGACCTTATTCTTGAATGCGGAAGTGCGTTCGTTTTTGCTTTTGTTTTGGAACTTCCGATTCAGCTCCCTATTGCTGAATATTGCTCCCCACTATTGCTATTCTTATTGCTCCCTACAGACCAATCTGGCATGCATTTCTGAAAACCATTGTTAGCCAACTAAGGTCGCAAGTTGTGTCATTACAAACATAGGTTGTTGATTTGGCGTTTCAACAAACATTTACAAACTGTTGCAAACTTGTACATTTCCAACTACACCTCTAAAGCTGTAGTTAGAACCAGAGTTCCTGGCTGTGTTCTATTCTCAGTTTTCCCCCCTATGCCCTATTCCTTTCGAACATTTCAACATTTAAACTTGGAATGATAAAAAAAAAAACGTAAAATCATCTCTCTTAATATGCTTTTAAAGTATTTTTACAGTTCAGTTTTAGCGATCTTCATATTGACAATTGTGCTCCCTTCGCAGTGCACTTTGAAAACATTTATGCCATTTTGAATGCAGCTGTGGCTCATGACGAATGCTATAGGTGAGCTATTATTTAAAATAGGAATTTACAATACGTCTCCAAAGCTTGTGAAAACAAAAATATATAACATATGTTAATAGTTTTAATAATATTTAGTATAAATATTTTGCAGAATATTGTAAAAAAATTACGAATTTATACAAAATGATTTTGGTTGTATCCTATCTAAAAACCTAATATGTTAAGTAAAAAATAATAAATGTTTAACTTTTATTAAATGTTTACAATGCAAATCCAATTAGATCCATTTATGTGGTAAACAAAGCAAGTCTGATATAATATATCTACCATATGTCTACTAAAAGACAGAAATTATTACTTTACAAACTGTATTGTGAATAAACCATATGAACGTTTTCATATTGTTCAGTAATATTGCTGAAATTAATTCAAAAACTGAATAGATATAAATTTGCACACATTTACACACAACTAAATAAATAGACTCAATGATGGGCTGAAAATCTGTGGATTTCTGCGCGCGCAGGTTCCGTGTGGGCCTAGTTATAACTAACGTGGTTCAAACAATGCGACAAAGCAATTATGGTTTTGGTGACACACTCGTCACTACATCGTTCTTTTCCCAAACGATGCATCAAACTATGATAGTTCAGCCACCCGTTATGTCTTTGTTTGGGAAACATACCCCAGGTTGACAACCGATCCAGGAAAAAATGTGGTAACAAAGCCAATACCCAATGTGAATATCAGATTCGCACCTCTAGTAAATATTCACTGTGTTCCTCTCACAGGTTTGCGTTTGCCCATCTACAAGACCCTTCCTACCAAAGCTCCAGTGCTTCCTGCGGCTACTGGCCCAACGGGTGAAGCCAAACCTTCAGAGATAGACGTGTCTGACCTCGGCTTGAGGAACTACTCTGCCCGCAGAGACTTTTACTGCTTGGTCACAGATGATGATTTATGAGGCACACTCCTGTTCCTTCATGCACTTTAGAGTCACTTCCCCCCCAATGATTTATTGTTACTGACACTCATAGGCTGCGTCCGAAATTGCCTACTACTCAGTAGGTACTGCATTTGAATCTAAATGTACTACTTGACTGTTAGAAAAGTATGTTCTATACAGTATGAATGTGAGCAGTATGAATGGAACTCGGATGTATTACATCCGCCATTTTGTCATCATCACATGACCTACCCGCGTCAGTTGCGTTGCTTCACTCCCATTCATGAATTCTCTCGCGAGGCATCATGGAATAGCATATCCGATGCGCACTTCAGAACATGCTGGAAGTAGTAGGTCATCTGAGTACTTCTCGCATACTTTTTTTCGAATTCTATGAATTCGGACATACCGCTCAGCTCGCATACTGTTTTTAGCGTACTACATAGGAAGTGGAAGTGTGCGATTTCGGACACAGCCTTACTTTTAGTTACATTATCTACAGCTATTCAATTTTACATGCACACCTTTTAAGCTTTTATGCAAATGGTTTAATAGCATTTCATGTACAGTTATATGGAGTGTTCACTGTATACTTTAGTAAAGTGGGTTTATGTTTTTTGGAGTGGGGTGGGGTGCCTACGATGATTGTGTGATCTATGCTGATTTGATTTTAACAGATTTTTTACCATTGCATAAACAAAAAGTTAAATAAATATGTCAGATCAAAAGAAAAACTGCAAAAATAGATGGTTGCATTGTGGATTTATATTATGCTAGCCTTTGATGCTTTAGTATCTTAGTGGACTTGGGCCCAATCCCAATTATATTTTTGTACCCTTTCCCCTTCCCCTTAGCCCTTAAAAACGAGTGTGAAGGGGAGGGGCTTCAAAATTTACCCCTAAGAATTGGGACTGCACTACAGCACCTGCACACGTCACCATATGTCATCGTGATCTCTTGCTTCGCATGAGATCAGACGATCGCGACTGCTGTTATTCCAGTTGTGTTATTTTTTTGGTATTTATCTTACGAAATCCCTGAAGACATATCTTATCTATAACGATCTAATGTGGCAATAAGATCGTAACTATACTGCGCATTTACACTGTGGCCATATTCATCTGTAAACACATCAAAAACAACATTAACATTATAGCAGACACTGTAAAACGCTCATTCTCAGCCACTAGACTTTTCTGACAGGGTATTCGAGTATCAGAATGTTGTGGGACTGCTGTACAGGAGTTATTATTATGGATTATAGATCGCGAAATTTTGCGTTTTTTATTTTAGTGTTTTCTATAAAAGCATGACGGTAAAACACGAACGTGGTTATGAATATATTAAAACATGTTTGTTTGTTGTAAAAATTCGTAATAATGACAAAAAAAATACTAATTTGTGGCTGGTGTATTCTGGGAAATTTTCTTACCCCTTGGTTTCGAGTGTGGTCCTGACAAATCTTCGTTCGAAAGGCTATCTACCTCTTTCCCTTAGCCCTACGCCTTCAAGTTAAAGAGAATTAGGACACTCCTACCTCTTCACAGGAACGCGCAAAATGAGGGGTAGGGGTAAGGGGAAGGACTAAGGGGTAAAATTGATATTGGGCCTTACTAATATATTAGATGGGTGAAGGTTTTTGCAGGGTTAGCCAGTTAAAAGAATGAGAAGAAAAACATTAGGACGCAATGGAATTGTTAAAGGTGTTGATAAATCCAGCTAAGACTGTCTACAGATCAGAGGACAGGAAGCCATTTCAGATGAGCAGGTAAGAATTTAAAATAATAGGATTATTGAAAAGATTAAGTAATTTACAGTTTCCAATCCCAGTAAACATGCTTGTGCAGGGCCCATGCTGGCTTTTTGCAGGCTAAGTGGGCTACGGCCAGTCCACATCAAATTTAAACAGGCTAGCGCACAGCTTTGGGCTAATTGTGGGTTCTGTGTGAATAGTCAATACTAATGGACAACCCACAATATTCCCTTGAAATGGACTAGAGTAGGGGTGCACAAACCTTGTCCTGGAGGGCCGATGTCCTGCATAGTTTAGTTCCAACCCCAATCAGACACAGCTGGTTTAACTAATCAAGTGCTTACTAGGCTTGCTAGAAACATCATGGCGGGTGCGTTGAGGCAAGTTGGAGCTAAACTCTGCAGGGCACCGGCTCTCTAGGACCGAGTTTGGACAACCCTAGACTCGAGCAAACTATCAATGCTTTAGACCAGTGGTTCCCAATTTCGGTCCTCAGGCCCGATGCCCTGCACATTTTGTATGTCTTCCTTACATAAAGAGCCCCTATTATGCATTAAAAAAGGTCATATTTTGGTTTTGGGGGGTTCCAACAACAGTCTGATATGCATGCAAGGTTAAAAAACACTTTCATTGTCGTATGCATTTATTTTTACCTAATTATTCCAACAGCTCCCGTTAGATTTGTTCAGCGATTCATTTGTTGCCAAACTACTCCTTACGTGAGACAGAAAAAATGCCCACCGCAGCTTATCAGCAATTTTGAAGTAGTCAAAGAGCAGAGTATATGTGTGAGCCCAATGCCCTTTTCTCAGCAGGGTGTTTTCACACCTCTAGTTTGGGAAAAAGTCAGGAAAGTGGGTGTGTCCAGCTCTGTTTAGGTGGGAGTGTCGAAGGAGGGAAGGTTTTGCAAAAATGGGAGTTTGCCTTTTGCCATCTGTGTGTTTGTGGCAAAACAAACACACAGATGCAGGGGAGAAAGACAGTGACTGTGTTTACATGGACATCAGTAATCAAATTATTTGCCAAATTATTAATTTGTCAACTTTAACTGCAGTTTGGCACTTTCACTTTTTATTCAGGAACATTGCCTGCATGTCCCCCGTGACAAGCGAGAGGAACTGCTGGAGAGTGGAGTTTTAATGGAATGTTTGATACCGCACAGCAAATGGGAGATGCACTCGGTAGGTAGCGTCAGAAAGTCGTGTGTGTATAGACCATCCTGTTACAAAATGTATCGAAAATCATACACAACAATAATAGTTTGATTGCTGTGTTTACATGTTTACATTCAGAGAGCAGCATTTATAGGGATCTTTCAGTCCATAATATTGTACTATAATATTGCAGTGATATTAACATACTGTAAACTTTGTAAGAGATGTATAAAGTACTAGAGACCCAGACTTAAGTACAAGTGCTCTATCAAAAAAGTGACTTGAGTAGAAGTTGAAGTGCTCTTTGAGCACAATACTTAAGTGGAAGTACTAAAGTATTCAACATTTTTGTACTTAAGTATTGCAAGTAGTTTATTTAAAAATGTACTACTCAAGTACTAAAAAAGTAAAAGGTTGTTTGGTGATGAACAGTGGTTTACATTCGGAAGGGCTCATCCCTCTGCCTTAAGACCCTTTTTTAGCTGTTACTCTGTAAACCCTTCAATATACTGTATATATGTATGGCGCAGTGGGTAGCACAATTGCCTCACAGCAAGAAGGTCACTGGTTCGAGCCTCGGCTGGGTCAGATGGCATTTCTGTGTGGAGTTTGCATGTTGTTTAGCATACCCAATTGAACTGGGTATGCTAAAATTGACCATAGTGTATGCGTGTGTATGGGTGTTTCCCTGTGATGGGTTGCGGCTGGAAGGGCATCCACTGCGTAAAACATATGTTGGATAAGTTGGCGGAAAAAAAATGAATGAATGATTGAATGAGAAAGAAAAAATTGCTATAATAATCTACCAGGCTGGAAAAGGTTAAAAAGCCGTTTCTAAAGGTTTGAGACTGCAGTAAATCATCCTCTACAAATGGCAAAAACATGGAACTGTGGAGAACCTTCTCAGAAGTGGCTGGCTGACCAAAATTACACCAAGAGCGCAGCAAAAACTCATTCAAGAGGTCACAAAAGACCAACAACATCCAAAGAACTACAGTCCTCACTTGCCTCAGTTTCATCAAAAGACAAAATCCTAAAGGTCATGTCTTAATTAGATTAATATTTTAAATATAGCACAAAAGAAAGTAAGGACAATAAGTTTTCTATGGAGACCAGGGTAAGGACGTGAATGATGGTGGGGGGGGGATAGGTTGAAGAAAAAAATGGGTGGAAGAAAAAAACTGATAGAAAAAACATGTTTTTTTAAGTTTTTGCGTTCCCTCGCAAAGATGTTGTTCGACAAACACTGCCTGTTCACTTCATACACCTTCCCGTATTTGCCGGGATTCTCCCGTATTTTGCCATTCCATCATCAAGTAGCCTATTTTTCTATATTTCTCCTATATTTTTGATCTTGAAAGCACACAGAAATTAATATAAAAATGATGCTGACTGACTCATTAAATGGCGTGTACAGAAGCTGATCTGGAATCAGTTTATCATACGGAGCGCGTTCGTCAGTCATCGCTTACATGCATTTACTGATTCTGAGGTTGTATATGAAGGGCGATGATCGACGCACAGCTTTAATGGAAAGAAAGTGAATGCAGACATTTTATATTAATTTCAGCGTGCTTTCATGATTAAAAATATCAGAAATATGGGAAAATACTTAATGATAGGATCATAGCAGGGTAGAATGCTAAAACACGGGAGAATCCCGGCAAAAATAGGAGGGTTGACATGACAAATCTTTGCATTCCCTCGCAAAAACATCTTTGCAAGATAACGCAAAACATCTTTGCGAAGGAACGTAAAAACTTTGAAAAAAATGTTTTCCTATCACTCAGTTTTTTTTTCTCCCAGCCATTTTTTTCCCCCACCATCACGTCCCTTCCGGGTCTTCGTATTTTTCAAATTTGCTTCGGCTAAACTAAAATTTAGTTTGTCATTGCTGTATAATTGACATTTTGGCTAGTGTGGCCTACTATTTGAGAGTGGTTATAAAAACGAATTAACTTTTATTAAAATCTTTACCGAAGAGCAAATATTCAAGTCCTCAGACTGAATCTACCCAGGTAGCAAAGAATTCTGGCCCAGATTAGGCATTTATCTGGCACAGCAGGCATTCATCCAGCACTGGCAGGCCCGGATTAAGAATTCCAGGGCCCCTGGGCACATTGTCTTGTAGGACCCCCTACCCGTCCGCACACCTAGAGCTGAATTGAAAAATAAGAATAATTTAATAATTGTTTTATAAAATGTATCTATAATGTGTTGCCCACATTTTAGGTAAACTGTAGTACATATATTTATAGTCTACAAAGATTTAACTTATTTTTAAAGTATTTAAATCATACTTTAAAAAAATACTAATAAAACTAGTGAAAATTCATGTTTTTTTGTATACTTTTTAAAATTTTAAGCAATACTAAAAATACATATTTTAAAGGGTACTTTTAATGTATAACTCTACAAACTTATAAAGCATATTATTGGCATGGCATATAACACATAATGCCTCTCCAATCCAGTTCTATGAATCTGAGTCTTCCATAATACATAATTCTCTACTCTCCTCATGATGAAGAGTAGGTAAACAGCAGAGGTCAGCTTGATTATAAACCTGAAAGTATCTGAAATCACACACACTATACCTCTTCTCCTGTCCTGTCTCTCTTTCCTTTTTCTTGCTCATACATGGAACATGCCTCAATAAAGATGCCTCCTCTCCTCTTTTTCACTCGCGTTGTTGTTTTCTGGCCCATCTCCGGGCCACACAATAACTTTTCCCTCGGCCCAAGTACCACAAAGAATGACAGTCCTGAAGTGACCCATAACTGGATTAAAGATAAGGGCCATACATGGGCCATAACTGGCCTGAATATCAGGCAATTTATCACCCTTAACTGGCCTTGAACTGGGCCAAAACAGGTTTATTATTGGTACAGATTCTCAGCTATAAGTTTATACTTTAACCAGAAACCCAAAAAACTGACCATAACCCAGCCTAATGTTACCTAAACAATGTGAACAATCGCTACACTGATCTGGGCCACACACCTCTCATCCACTATTGGCCCAAATGTAGTTTGCCGTGATGCATGCAGTGCCATCATTGCCATGCATGGCCCACATTCAGCTGACATTATGCATGCCAGTGCCGGCAACACACCAGCAGTGCCATAATGAGGCCATATTTGGGCCAAGTCCATTTGCTATGTGGGAGTCTGCCCAGTTCAGCGCGGGTTATTTTAAAAATGACGTTTTCGCGCCTGACCAATTACAGCATTCTCTTTAGTTAAAAAAGAAAGAAAAAAGCTGCAGGGTTTTTATACATGGTGTCATTTTCTGACAATTTAAATATAATGACAATAATACTATGTGATAGTAATATGTGATAGCGATTGTTTGCCAAGAGGAAATATATAGTTGTCTAATCAGGTTTTGCAGAGAGGAAGGCAGCTTTATTAAGAGGTGCCATCTATTAAATGTTCTTCAAACAGAGCCATATGGATGTGATATGAAAGGGCAACTATTGTAGATACAAATTCATTCTATTAGGATGTAGCTGACATTTAACACCAGGTGGAAAATATAGAATATTTAAAATAACTATTTACATGCTGTTTATACACATTTAAATTAGGCTAAACATTATTAAATACCCACGAGCAGCTTTATATCACATTAGCATTATTTTCATGTGCATTATTTTTTAAACGCTTTTTAAAGGAGGCGCAAGTTCAAGAGACGGTGGATTCGAACCAGGTTGACGATCGATCGCGTCAAAAGATGTTGCTGTGCACTCTATGTGATATGCCACTCAGGCTGTTGTTAATGGCGCTCTTACAGTATGTTGTCTCTGTTGATCAGACGCTGATGGGTGGAAGCCATGTACATAGCTTATTCCAACGAGGTACATTATTTCCACTTAGCCTAAATAGACAGTCCAAAATTGCCTTTTTTTCCCCTCGCAGGGGCCCCAAGTGCGCATTCGTTAATTCGGCCATGGGCACTGGCATACAGCATGTGGGCCAAACATGGCCCTGGTTTGGCAGAGGTGGCACCGTCTTTATGGTGGCACACACCACTTGATCCAGATGTAAATTGTAGCATTTGGCCCAGACAGGGGCGGATTTACCATATAAGCGAGTTAAGCAGCCGCTTAGGGCCCCGGGGAATTAGGGGGCCCCGACCAATGCCAAGAAGCCTATGTTAATCATATAGCTCTTTTATACATTTTCTGTCATATGTTGTAAAATCTGTCTATAACTGTTAATATTTTAACGTTATCACTACTTTTCAAAACCGGGGGGCCCCCATGAATAATGGAACATTCCATCTGTACTGCACATGCGCGAGGTGTGAGCGCTTCAGTTCAATCAAATACATTGCCTGCCCGTGTTGTCAGCTTACGACTTTTCAGACTCCCCTAGTGCCAAATTGTCAACAATAACAAAAAGCGACTAGTGAATGTTTTTAGGTGTTACTAGAGATTTCTAGGGACTTTCGTGCTGTACTGTTCCTAACGTTACTCTTTGCAACGAGCTGCGGGTGATGATGCTGACGGTCTCTCCCCCGCTCAGAGCGCTCAAAGGCGGCACAGCGCTACCTAGCACTGCCTCTCACACTACAGCCTGAGAGCAGACCGTCATACCTCTGCATATCGACGGCAAATGATTTAGCACCGCTGGCATGAGTTATTTCCCTTGTACAGTCAAACCTATCTGCTTCTGTTTTAAATTCAATCCTTTAAATTAACCGTTTATTATTATTTTCTTGCTGTTGTTCACAATCAGAGATTTTAGTGACACCAGTCTGCCAGCGATCAGAGAAGAGGCAGGTAGGGACAATTTTGAGAACATTTGGGGAAAAAAGTAGAAATACGACATAGTTTATGACCTTGTTTTTTT
>CAIGQZ010033189.1:5057950-5080765 GCA_903798205.1 Danio tinwini
ATATATACAGATATACATATATACACATACCTTTTAACATACAGTTCAATTTTCAACAATGCTAGGGCCCCATACCTGGAATTGCTTAGAGCCTCCAAATCACTAAGTCCACCCCTGGGCCCAGATGTTAATAGTTGATATGTGGGCCATATAAGTTTTAAAATACAATTTTATTATTTTTAAACAAAGTTGTACCAATCAGGTCTCTTCAAAAAGATTTATATGTTTAACAATTTCATTGCAGTCGTGACACACCAACATATCTGGCCCAGATCAGGCTCAGTTATGCGTTATTAACTTGAATGAGACCTGGCCTAGATATGGTCTATGTTTGGCCCTTGTCTGGAAGCTAGACTTGGTCCAGTCATGTAGCGTAATTCACTGCGGCATATGGGCCAAGCAAAAGCTGATTGTGTGGGCCAGAGCTGGGCCATAGATATTTTGCTATGTGGGTGATTAATCAAATTAATCTAATTTTGGCCTTTACAAAATGTATTTTGAGAGTCATCATCTTGCCAAACATTAGCACAAACAGTTTATAGATTCTACCAGTAGAGGCCAGCATAGTATATGATACTATAGTCTATAATATATTGCCATCTACTACTAATATAACGTGACTGATGAAGTGAGGGTAATTTAATTTTACAAATTGCCTTTTAGTACATAGGATATCAAAATTTTAATAATAATAAAAAAAATTAAAGACAAAAAATCTAGATTTGTATTTTATTTGAAAGATTTTATTTTATTTGAAAGATTTTATTTGTATTTTATTTTCTGCCCGATTATGATACGGCTATAGCTGAAGCTAATAGCTAATAAAAGTATCTCTTCAGTTTTAAATTATGAATGGAAGATTAATAACATACCTGCACGTTCTCATAAAAACTGCCATCAGTCAACACTAGTAGGAGAACAGTCTGTGACGGCTCTGGGCGTGACGCAAACAGTAAACGTTTTGTACCTTGCAATTTGCTCGAAGGTACATACTGTAGTTGCCCTTGTCATTGCCTGAAGCCAAGTTAAGTTGAGGTCAAAATTCATAAAACGAACAACACAGAGCACTTAGAAGGGTATCGTAATGATCCAGACATCATCAATACATATCATTTTTCACAACAGACATCTTTATCGGAGAGTCTATGAGTTGGATATGTTGCAAATGTGGCGGGTTTTGAGGAAGTGGTTGGGTTTTCTGTATAGGGTGTGGTAGAGATTGTTCATGTCGAAGCAGAGAGAAAGTATGTAAATAGGGGTGGGTCCACATAACAGGCTGACAGAAAAAGAAGAAACAGATGCAAAGAGCGGGGGAAAAGAACATTTTTGCTGACTGATAAAAACGAGGTGAGTTGAAGTCATCATTAATTGAAATTTCTGTTACGAAAGAGTACAAAACGTTTTTGGATATTGAAATGAGCTGACTGAAATGATCACATTAGCTCACACCTGAATAGTTTCCATCCAAAGATGCTAATTAGATTGATGCACAAAACTGGAATATTGCATAAAACATTGGCAAATAAAGTCAAAGAGAACAAAATACTGACTTCCTCATAAACTGGCACCAAATATCAAAAAGAAAACTTGAAATTCATTCATTCGTTCATTTTCTTTTCGGCTTAGTCCCTTTATTATTCTGGGGTCGCCACAGCGGAATGAACCGCCAACTTATCCCGCATATGTTTTACACAGCGGATGCCCTTCCAGCTGCTGTACACTGGGAAACTTCCATACACACTCATTCACACACATTCACTACGGACAAGCTTACCCAAATCACCTATAGCACATGTCTTTGGACTTGTGGGGGAACACCCGGAGGAAACCCACGCTAACCAGTGGCGCCCCCAGAAATTTTTCTTTGGGGTGGCCAGAAGAGGCCACACCAAATCTTGGGGTGGCACACCAAAAAATAATGAATTCAGTGTGTTATATTTTTGTTTCTGGTAAATAAGATAATGTGGTTTAAATTGATTTAATTAATTACTCTTAAAATATTGCAATCTATTGCTTAAAATAATTCAGCAAGTGCATGTGCAAACCAAATAAAAATCTATATTTTGTTTAAAAACACTTTTCATATATCTAATTGTTTTATTCAGATATTTTTCACATGTATGCCATGTCTAAAATTAATGGAAATTTGTGAATGAATTATTAAAACAAACAAATGAACAAACAAGAGTGTATGGGTGTTTCCCAGTGATAGGTTGGAGCTGGAAGGACATCTGCTACATAAAACATATGCTGGTTAAGTTGGCGGTTCATTCTGCTGTGGTGACCCTGGATTAATAAAGGGACTAAGCCAAAAAAAAAATGAATATTCCTTTTTAAGCCACAATATTATTATTACAGCATGCTGTCTATAAAAGGTGTGTGTGTGTGTGCTGTCAACGATGATCAGGCAGGAGGAGGGGCAGTGAATCAGTTATGTCAGTGGCACCAATCAATACACAATAATTTAATGGCTGCTATTTATTTATTGAAATATTTTTAATTTACGTAAGTACATTATTATGTTTAATTAATAATCAGTAAAATCATCAGTACAATCAGTAAATAATCAGTAAATAATCAGTAAAATCATATTGGGGTGACGCCAACACGGGGAGAACATGCAAACTCCACACAGAAACGCTAACGGACTCAGCCGAGGCTTGAACCAGCGACATTGTTGGCGATCGTGCTACCCACTGCGCGACGGTGCAGCCTAAACTTGAAATTATACTTACTATATTATATTTTATATACTGTATACTACATTACTCGCGCCTCAGAATGAAATGCAGCATGGAGGCTACTAAAGACATGAGACTACTAAAGACAAATTGCTGGGATGTCCCTTGTGTTTGAAATATTATGGCTTTTGCGCTCTTTTCTTCATCTAGCTGCTTTGACACAATCTACATAGTAAAAATTACTATTATTAGATATAAAGATGAATTAAATTGAAAAGAGGTAGTAATACTTAACCACTTTAACTTTACTTGATGACTGGCTTTGCTTGAGGGATTTTTAAAGTATTATTACTTGTCTATAAATCACTAAATGGCCTAGGACCTCAATGCATTACAGATATGCTCACTGAATACAAACCTAATAGATCACTCAGATCTCTAGGATCATATAAATTAGAAATTTCAAGAGTTCAGTCAAAGCAGGGTGAATCGGCTTTCAGCTACTACGCCCCCCCGCTGCTGCAATCAGCTTCCAGAAATGATCAGATGTGCTCCAACATTAGGCACATTCAAATCCAGACTGAAAATCCAGGCCTTTACTGAATGAGCACTGTGCTACGTCCGACATATCGCACTATTATGTTTGTCTCTTCTTTTTCATTCTTTTACAACCTGTTTTAACACATTTTTATCAGTTTCTGTTTTCATTTTTTCTTACACTTGTCTTTTTTATTGTTTAAGCAAAGCACTTTGAATTGCCACTGTGTATGAAATGTGCTTTATAAATAAACTTGCCTTGCCTTATCTCTTAAGAGCAATCCCTATCTGTTCCTCAACTACTACAGTAGGGGAGTTTTTGAGCTCTGCCTGAGCTCAAACTCCCCTCTCATCTTGCAAACGGGAGGGAGCCCTGGGCTCGAGGATCTTATGAGCTCAGGGCTCTCTCCTGGGACAGCATGCCAAACAAGCTTTATAATAAATCATCAGCTAAATGTGAACTCTTGAAAACTATTGGTTAGAAAAAAACATTTTTGTTAACTGGACTAAAAAAACTGCATGAAATTAACAAGTCAATAAAAAATCAAACTGAAATAAAATAATCCATTCTTTCCTTTTTCTTCTGCTTAGTCCTTTTATTCATCAGGGGTCACCGCAGCGTAATGAATCGCCAACTATTTCAGCATATGTTTTACACAGCAGATGCTCTTCTAGCTGCAACCCAGTACTGGGAAACACCCATACACTCTCACATGCATACACATACATACAGCCAATTTAGTTTATTCAATTCATCTACACCGCAAGCCTTTGGGCTGTGGGAGAAACCGGAGCACCCGGAGGAAACCAACATGAACACGGGATGCTGATTCGAGCCTCGGCTGGGTCAGTTGGCATTTCTGTGTGGAGTTTGCATGTTCTCCTTGTGTTCGCATGGGTTTCCTCCGGGTGCTCCGGTTTCCCGCACAAGTCCAAAGACATGCGTTATAGGTGAATTGGGTAAGCTAAATTGTCCGTAGTGTATGTGTGTGAATGAGTGTGTTTAGATGTTTCCCAGAGATGGGTTGCGGCTGAAAGGTCATCTGCTGCGTAAAACATATTCTGGATAAGTTGGCGGTTCATTCCAATGTGGCGACCCCAGATTACAGTTTTTCTCAGTGGCTTTGGTGCATTTCTCACAACACTATTGACATTTGCACAACAGTTAATGCATTTCTCAAAACAATTATTACAAACTGCAAATTCTAGTGGATAACCTACAAAAGCGTGTCGCTCAAAATGGATAGCTCATTCCTCAAAAGCAAGAATTTATGTCAATAAATGTGTCAGTGTCATCAAGATGAAAAGTCCTGCCACCATTGTTTATGAACAAGATAGTCAAATGGCTTTGTTGTGTTTTACCAATGCAAAAAAGTCTGATTTTGGTGACACGTCCTAAAAATGCTCAGGACAGCACTATATACTATTAGCACAGCCATTTGAAAACTACAGTAAAGTTAGACATCACTGCATTTAGTGAGCTATCGGAGTACAAGACACTGAATATGTATGTTTCACTTTTTTACTGCAGATGCTCTTTACAGTTCTAATTTATTCATAGCATTGTGCACAAGAATAAATACACCCTTATTTACAACAAACATAAACTTCCTTTGGGTAGAGCTGTGCACAACTGTAAACAATATTGCAGTACATATTGGAACTGAACCTACAACACACACAGGTCTGTTAATCATTCATGAAATTGTTTAATTTAGAAGACATTTTCAGGAAAAAAAACATTTTAAAAGTTTTTAAATAAAATTAGCTTAACAACTAGTTCAACATTTTTGTATGTAATGACTCAAGTAATGAAATGAGAACTATTAGTTTTAAATAGAATGACTATTCAGCATCTACAAGTTTAGTTAATTTTGACTGACATGACTTAAGCAAATGACAATGTTATAAAACAGCAGAGAGTTGTATGAAAGCAATTGATGCATGTCCAAAAGCATTTGCAATTTGTTGGAAGGAATGAGAAACTGCTACTATGATGTGCACAAATGACTAATTGTTTTGAGAAATGCATTAACTGTTGTGCAAATGTAAATAGTGTTGTGAGAAATGCACCAAAGCCACTGATAAAAACTAATAAAGGGGCTAAGCTGAAAAGACAATGAATGAATAAATCATTTTTACTTCATCCATTTGTTGCATTTGTGTGGTTCCAAGTTGTGTTAGTTCAAACTAATATATAATTTTATTACTAAGAGGTTTGCAGGGTAGCACGGTGGCGCAGTGGGTAGCCCAATCACCCCACAGCAAGAAGATTGCTGGTTCGAGCCTCGGCTGGGTCAGTTGGCATTTCTGTGTGGAGTTTGCATGTTCTCCTCGTGTTTGCGTGGGTTTCCAATGCATGTTTCGGTTTCCTTCACAAGTCCAAAAATATGTGATACAGGTGAATTGGTTAAGCTAAAATTGCCCATAGTATATGTGTGTGAATGAGTGTGGATGTTTCCCAGTGATGGGTTGCAGCTGGAAGGGCATCCGCTGGGTTTCACCAAAAAAAAATATCTATTTACCTTTAAGTGGATTCAAATCTTTATGAGTTTCTTCCGGAGAACACAAAAGAAGATATTTTGAAGAAAGCTGAAAACTCTTGACTTCCATTGTAGTTAGAGCAAATATTGAAGTCAATGGATACCGACTTCTCGCTCAAAATATCTTCCTCTGTGTTCAACAGAAACTAAAACTGAATCTAAATAATATAAAAATTGTATTTTGGACATAAGATTATTTTGCTTACCCCATTGGAAGATCTCTGCTTGTTTTAAAGAAAAACTCACTTAATTTTGACATATTATTTCTAAAAACAAGACAATGTTTCGCTTGTCTAGAAAATGTTGCTTGTCTTGATTTAAGAATTTTTACATATTTGGACTAGAAAACAACAAAAAAAAGATTTTTTTTTTGCAGTGTAAATGATGACAGAACTTTAATGCAGGGGTGATCGAACAGTTTGCAGCTGGGGTGCCGGAAAAAAAAAGAAAAATAATGGCCGTTAAATTACAGAAATTTACCATAAAATACGAGATGCTAAATTACAGACATTTACCATAAAATAACAGGCGTTAAATTACAGAAATTTTCTGTGAAATAACAGATGTTACATTACAGACATTCACTGTAAAATAACAGACATTATATAACAGACATTTACGGTAAAGTAGCAGAGGTTAAATTACAGACATTTACCGTAAAATAACAGACAGTAAATTACAGAAATTTATCGAAAAATAACAGACGTTTAATTACAGACATTTACCGTAAAATAACAGACATTAAACTATTGAAATTTATAGTTAAATTACAAAAATTTACCGTAAAATAACAAATATAACAAAAAATTACCAGAAATTTTTATTTAAGGATATTTCTGTAATTTAATTTCCATTATTTTACAGTAAATTTCAGTAATTTAACGATCGTTATTTAATTTTTTTTTTCAGCACCCCAGCTTTACAGATTTTTTTTACAGTGCAGTACTGGTATTGATATTATTTGTGTTTTTCAAAAGCAGTTTTAAGAGAATGTACGCATAATTCTAGAATTGCTTAAATGATGACAGAACTTCCATTGTGGGGTGATCAAACCCCACAGGACACTCTAATATAGGATTTTTCACCAAGCAAAATCAAGTTGACGACATCTTAAAGAAATTCATTTTTATTGTATTTTAACATCATAAATCTATGACACTCACGCACATGCATTTTACAGTGAAATTGATGCGGAATTATATAATATTACTAGACATTCAATCATCAAAGACTTCGGCCAGAGAACATTCTCAAAGCCTGAGACGTCTTTGCAGAATCAACTCTCATCCAGTAGAAGACTGTGAATCGCTCACAATAGTCTTCATGACAATCTTGCATACGAGAACTCGATTAAATACAAGCTAAAAAACATACCAACCCAAACCAAACATTCAATATTTGGTGAAATAACATAGATGTTTATACAAAAATGAACACTACAGGTGGAGTAGAGTTGGTTACAATCAAATCAATGCACATATTGAACCATATACAATGACGGAAAACATAAACGTGGGTCAATAACTGAATTAGTTTCTTGTAAAAACATTCTTAAGCCACGGTCACACTGGACTTTTTCGCCCCATAGACTTCCATTCATACGCATGCAAATGTGTTAGACCGGAAACGCAAGTTTGTGCGACAAGTTCAAGCTTGGTGAACTCTGACCTGCGGAATCCAGCCTGATCTCACGAGGAAACGTAAGTATTGTACGTTTTGTCAGTTTAGTGGCTAATTCGTACAAATTTGTACAAGTTGAGTCGTACGAAAGGAGGCGTGGCACTCAAGCCCGCACCTAAACCCAACGCCATTGGGTGATGAGCAAATCGTACTAAATGGTACGAATTAGATCATACGAATTCATCTGAATTAGCCACTAAATTAAAAAGTTACGAATTGACGTGAGATTGTGTTGGAATCGCATCACGTGACTGCTTGGGACCGATCAAAGATCAAAACATGACCCTCTGAGTCTGTACAAAAATTTTAAATATGGACCAATCGCTCGCTTTTTAAAAGGTCTAATCATCTTGTTTAATCCCGCCCTTTTCGCAGCACCGTATGACAGAATTTTCATGCTCAAACTCAAGTGTGACTGCGCCATTAATCTCTAAACTCCTCAGACATCAGGATGGGGTCCTTATATCATAGTTGTTAGTTTTTTTATTAAACCTACCATCATTAATTGCACACAAAATAATGATTTCTGTACATAAAACACAACAAAAACAATAAAAGATAAGGAAAAAAACACACTAGACTTTAGTCAGGGTAGTAAGAAATAAGCTGTTCTGTTATAACAAAATGTCCGGCCTGTGTTTACAACATTTCTGCGTATTATTATAAAGTGTGATATCATCAATACCCTTCAAATGTAAAATTTCCTGTTAAAATATCTTCCCTGTCATCACAATACAGATATTGTACTACAAGAACAGTGATTTAAATTTCCCACAATATAATTATTATATCATGGACAGTATACAGTATGTTACTGTAAATTAATATATAAAAATACAGATGATAGCCAGTAAAAACAGACATATTGCAATAAATCCCTGAGGATCTTTTTTTTGGAAGGAAAGAAATACAAGGCTAAATAGGATGTGTTCTTCCTATAGAAAGTCTTGTGTGTGTTTGTTATCTACATGTTGTGCATTAGTGTTCCTGCGTTTCCTATATCCACTGTCCTTATTTCACAATATGATCAGTTTAGATGATCAGGTTTGTGAAGTCTTCCTTCTGGAATCCTTTCTGTAAAACACAAAGTGAACAAAACAACGTGAGTGAGCGATGCTTTTATTTGTACCGGTTAGCAAACTGGATAACGTCCCAGATTCACTTTTTTTTTTTCTATGGTTTGAACTTGCTCTGAAGGAAATCACCTGAAATCCTCATGTCAGGGTGTGGTTCAACCTCTACCTTCAATAGCAACTCAATTTAAGTGTTTTAATATGTATTTGGAAAAAAAAAGATGACTAAATAAGCATGCTATTCCACTTTTGATTATCAATCTTAAAGATTATTAAACCTTAACTGGTTTTTGTGAACTTGTGTGGCTTTTTAAACAGCCATCAAATAACTGGAAAATGTCTAGAGGGCAGGGCGGAATGACAGTAACTATGAAGTACAACTGCAAAACATAAACAGAGACACATTCTGGGGTGGGTCTGGAAATAAAAGAAAATGTTACATAGAGTGGAGGTACACCTTCAATTTCTAAAACACTGAAAATTCGGTCACTGTTTACTTACCGTTTGACTTTTTTCTGTTGAACACAAAATATCTCCTTTTGTGTTCAACAGAAGTAAGAATCTCGTACGGGTTTGGAATCCCTTGAGGGACAGTAAATAGTGAGTAAATCTTCACTTTGGGTTGAACTATCCCTTTAAATTTAGAGGTCACTACTAAGTAGCTAAGTTATTCAAACAACAGTTGTTGTAAGCATATTTGATGGGGATAAACATATTCTGAAGCAAACTTCAAATGAGATTCTTAAAAAAAGAACACTGATCACGATCACGTTAAAATACCCTGCCAGTTATTAATGGAAATCTGGCTTCTTCTTGTAATTTCCTTTTATTATCTGACAAACCCTACACTGCAAACGATTTATATTTTTATGTTGCTTTAACTTATGTTAATAATTAACTACATTTTTTGAAGTTATACAAAGTTTAACCTAATATTTTTATATTAGTTTAGTTACAGTTGCAATCAGAATTATTCAACCCCCTGATTTATTAGCCCCCTGTTTATTTTTTCCCCCAATTTCTGTTTAACGGAGAGAAGATTTTTTCAACACATTTCTAAACATAATAGTTTTAAAAACTCATCTCTAATAACTGATTTATTTTATCTTTGACATGATGACAGTAAATAATATTAAAGTGACATTTAAAGGCTTAACTGGGTTAATTAGGTTAACTAAACAGATGTATAACGATGGTTTGTTCTGTAGACTATGGAAAAAATAAATAGCTTAAAGGGGTTAATAATTTTGACCTTAAAATGGGTTTTAAAAATTAAAAACTGCTTTTATTCTAGCCAAAATAAAACAAATAAGACTTTCTCCAAATGAAAAAAAATATTATCAGACATACTGTGAAAATTTCCTTGTTCTGTTAAACATCATTTGAAAAAAAAAAAAAATAAATAAATAAAATAAATGGGGGTTCAATAATTCTGATTGCAACTGTATATTATATTTTATTTTAGTTTATTTTGATTGATGTACCTTGCTAGAAAATTTCAACTTATAAATTTATGCTTTTTAAATGCTTTTTTACAGCGTGTTTTGCTTCAGCCAAACTTTCCAGTTTTCATTGACGAGCTCTAAAGTGACTGAAACCCGCAGGTTGTTCAATGACTCTTTCAGCCACATCGATTTAGCAAATGTCCAATGCCAATAATTCAATCAATCCTTTTATACCCTTTATTTTAGGTTTCATGCTAAAAATGATAACTATATTAGCACACCATTAGCATTACCATTAGCACAACATTTTTAAGTGCACATGGCACTTATATTTAGTTGTTTTCAATGAACACTCCACTTGTTTTTGTAAATTGGCTCATTTTACAACTTTTGTTTTACCATTGTTGAATCCATTCAGCTGATCTCCAGAGTTGTTGCTAGAACAATTACGTTTGCGGCCAGAAGTTAAAGATAATTATTTATGTTATTTATTAAATTTCACATTTATTGTATTTTATTATTGGCTACCCCCACCCCAACCCTAAACCCAACCATCACAGTAACGTAAAAACAGTAGTTGTACCGAGTATTATTTATGTTATCTATTAAATTACCTAATAAATTTTATTTTTTAATGCCTACCCCCACCCAACCCTAAACCCAACCATCACAGTACTGTAAATATATTAATTATTGTTATAGAGTGTCATAAAAAAAATCTGCTATATTAATGTGCATATCACACTTCCGGCCGGCCGCATATCCAATCTAGACTTTACAGATCTCCAGGTCTGAACTTTTAGCTTAGCATAGATCATAGCATAGAGCATTTTTCAATAAATTTTCTGAGATGGGCGTTAAGCGCTGTGAGTAGAGGGGGGAGTGGGCGTGGCCGGCACAGCTGGGGAAAAAGAGGGGAGCAAACAACTGTTGTCAGTTGGCTCATAAAATGAGAGACAAACCGTGAGGAGACTCGTGATTTTATGGTTTACTAAGTTCAAATGCAAAGAAATAAACAGTAATTTAATGCCCTGCTACAGTTGTTATTCGTAATTTCATATACACATAACCACATTTTGTTATATCATTATAAAGACAATCATGTTTATATAAACACTATAAATAAGGAGCACTTCTCTCCTCCTCAATGCCCGAGTCTGAATGCGGACACAGTGGATAGCAATGCAGCAGGTCTCTTGCTCTGTCTATTTCAACCATTAGCCCTGCTGGTAATCTGGAGGATTTTTTTTAACATGTGTGAACACAGCAGCACGTATATATAGGTGATGTGTCTGAATGGTAATGAACTCAACTGATAAAAGACAAAGTCTGCCATTGTCCAATTCTCGTACAGCTCTCTCGACAAAAATGCTTGCTGCAAACCAACAGCTTTGCTGTATTGGCCCTGACAGAATCGAGGCCCTGACAGAATGCGCAGTCTCACCCAGTCCTTCGGAAAGCACGTGCTCTCATAAATAATTAAGAAACAGGGTCTTCTCATAGCATAAGAAAACTCAGCTATGAATAATAAAGAGAAACCGACGCATCATCACTCCACTTGCAGATTTATGCTAAGTCACCGATTTTGATCCCGCCCCAAAAATTATTTTAAACCCGGAAGATGAAATTAGCTGACAAAAGCTCAAAATTATCCAGTTTTCCCCACAATTACAACTAACAGGTGCTAACGTTGTCTTAACTGATGCTCAACACAAACACATCTGTTAAGATCTCAAAAAAGTACTCCAGGGAGTCTTAACCTTTAAATCTGATTAGACCATTAGCATCTTGCTCAAAAAAATGACCAGAGAGTTTCGATGATTGTCTTATTTAAAGCTTGGCTCTTCTGTTCTTACATCTTGTACTAAGATCGACCAGAAATGAAAAGTTCTATTCTCTAGGTTAATTTGGCTAGGAACTATACTCACGCTCTGGCATAATAATCAAGGAACTTGATCCTGTACCATGACACAATGATATTACACAGCACTGTTATCTAGTTACCCAGCTGGTGACTATTATCTGGCATTGTGTAATATCATTGCTTCTGCTGCAATCATGGTAAGGCAGCAGGCAGAATATAGTTTCTAGCCATATTGACCTAGAACACAGGTGTCAAATCCAGTTCCTGGAGGACCGCAGCTCTGCACAGTTTAGTTCCAACCCTATTTAAACACACCTGATCAAAATAATTGAGTCCTTGGCTGTTTCTCAATATGCGTTCTTTAGCGGTCTTGCATTCTCGTGTTTAATCATCATCATCCGCCAAAGTTCAGTTCCAATACTCCAGGCCGCAACGCGTAAACTTCCTGAATGTGTTCTTGATTTTGAGGATGCTTGAATGCAGACTTGAGAACTGAACTCGCTCTAGAAGTCCCAGACGTCATTGCGACTGGAGGTGGGAAGCGCATTTTATACTTATTATTAAAGTTAAAAAAAATAACTTATTTTCTTCAGAAGTTTCCAGTAAACATTACCATGAAACTATTAATATGGGAATAAACACATTAAGGGTGTTTATTTGCTGAAATTCGTATTCAAATCTGTTTTATTTGTGTTGTGCAACGTATATTGGTAAAGTCTTTATGCACAGTATATATTGTTAAACGGGGGAAAACAATAAATTGTTGTACGAATGATGTAATGTTTAAATAAATTTTGGTTAAAGATGCGTGAGGGTCATGTGACCATCAGGAAGAACGCAGCATCTCATTTCTCAGAGGACGCGTTCTCTGTTCTTGCGGCCTCACGAGTTCGTTTTTCAGAGGACACCTGGCAAGACCGGTCTCCACAAGAACACAAGTCCGTTCTCTGCATTCTTGGAATTGGGAAACAGCCCTTCAGTTTTGTTTGAAATCTACAGGTAAGTGCATTGAAGCAGGGGGGGTACTAAACTGTGCAGAGCTGTGGCCCTCGAGAAACTGGATTTGACAACTGGGACCTAAAGAATAGCAACTATTTATTTTTTTCGTCGGTCTCCATACACGATGTGCCAACAAAAGATTCGAGCTTAAATAGGAAAGTTACTGAAACGTTCACACTTTTTGGAGTAAGACGCTAGTGGTCTAATCCGATTCAATGATTTATGCTATGCTAAAAGTGCTCTGACCAGACTCGGAGATCAGCTGAATAGATAAAAAAATGGTAACTTTTAAAATGGTAAAAAACTGTTTAACTGTAGGAGATTTGAAAGAGTATTCCTTTAATCTCTTTAAAGCAAAATATATTCTGATTGGCTGTGAAGATTTTAATTACACATCAGCTAAAAAAAAGCTTTAATGACATAACGATTAACGTTAGTTTGTGCCAATCTTAGAACTACACTTAAAAAGTGTGAACAGAAAACAAATTTTCATATGTACTTACTTCTCTGTAGTCTTTGTGTAATTTCTTGTACTGGAACATGTTGTTTAGAACTGTTGCTGCTGCTTTGGCAGCTTTCAGTTTGTCGGGGCTGGAAGAAATTAAAAATCATTCTGTTAATATGGAAAGTCATTTCGTGATGTTTCTTGTATATGTACATGACTTGAAGTTTTACCTGCTGTCATGGGTGTTTTTAATTTCAGTTAGCTTGCGCAGACCATCAAAGTAAGTGATGTCTCGTGCAGCCACCATGCTGCTGGTCACCAGGTTGTTTAACGCTCCACAAATGTTCACCACAACGTCGCTTGACGGCACCTTCTGACGGCCATCATCGGGTAGCTTGAGCACCAATGTATTCACCACCTTAGTAGCTGCAACAAAAGAAATTCAGCACTGGGCTGGCTTTGACACCACAAAAATGTGACCCACTCAAGTTTTGTGGCCAAATAAGGAAGCCTCACCCATGTCGTTCTTGTCTTTGGCATGACGAGAGAGGTTTCTAAGGAAGCCGGTGAGAGAACGGAGCTCCAGATCCTTGTCGGTTTTGAGGAGATCCAGAACAACAGGCAGCATCCTATTCTGCTCTAATGCCACACGACTCAAGATGGACGCCCACTAAAAAAAAAAGCAGAATTCAAATTGTTCAAATAAATTTCAAGAGTTCACATTTAGCTGATGATTGGTAATAAGCTTGTTTGGCATGCTGTCGTGGGAGAAAGCCCTGAACTTATAAGATCCTCAAGCTCTTATAACCTAAACCTTTCTGGCTAGAAATAAGATAGCTAAGAAGGTATGCGATTTGCTAAGAGCTTGACTAGGATGCCACTTTGTTGCGTGTTTTTTGGACTGTGGGAGGAAACCGAAGAACCCGGGGAAAACCCACACGAGCATGGCGAGAATGAGCAAACTCCGTACAGAGATGTCAACTGATTTAGTAAGGACTTTAATCAGAGACATTCTTGCTGTAAGGCAATAGTGCTAATCACTGGGCCGCCCATCTAGAAAAGAGGGGGTGGGTGGGGGAATTCTTCAAGACAAAGATACTGAGAAACTCTGGTTATTTATGGTGAGTTAGGAATCCTCTGATTGGTGAATCAGCGTAGCTAATGAGGGACCAGCCATGAACAATCATAAGCACGTGATCTTCTTGAAATTAGTTTATAAATAAACTTCACGTATAGAGTTAGTAATCAAAGTGGCAATCCTTCTGTTGGTGTCAGTTTGACAGCTTCAGCCACAATATTCTTAACCATGCCCCTCTTATTATTAAGCTGCGGTCACACTAGAGTTTGAGCTTACGAAATTCTGCCATACGGCGCAGCGAAATGAGGCAGGATTAAACAAGATGATCAGACATTTAAAAAAGCAATCGATTGCTCCATATTTTACATTTCTGTCTAGAGAGATCATGTTTTGATCCTCGATTGGTCTCACGCAATCATGTGATGCAATTTCGCAGGTCAGAGTTCACCAAGCTTGAACTTTCCAACGCAGCAAACTGCAAAAATTGCCGCACAAGCTTGCGTTTCCGGTCTGACGCATTCGCGTGCATATGAATAGAAGTCTATGGGGAGAAAAGTCCAGTGTGACCGCAGCTTTAGTTTGCTAAGAGGGAATGATATGCAAATACAAAACCCCACCCCCTTCTCGATATTCAGTTTCAGTTAGAACTACATTAATGTAATGTCTCAACAACTTTTGGAGTTTAAGTTTATACATCTGCCACCTTATACCAAGGCAATATTAGTTCTTAAGGTCTTCATGTATTCAAGTAGTAGCTAGAGTAAATTTCTGTGATATGTTGGTAGGCAGATCAAGGTGATTGAAAGGGTGGTCTGAATAGTTACTAGTATTGATGGGAAAAACAAAGCTTTTAAAAGATTTTTGCTTTGCAAAATTATTTCTTGTTTCAAATAGTCCATAACACCACTTGCTAGAGACATGTAAATGTGAAAAAACACAAAAATGCATTATAATTTTCTTTTTAAAACATATTGTGAACTTGAAATTGAAAGTATAACCTGCATGTGCACTTAGCTTATCATCTAATATCATTAAATATTAAGCGTCTGCATAATATGCTTTCTATTATAAATGTTCAAGGCTTATATATTGTTTGTTGCATAGTGAGCTCTGTTAAACAGGACAACAAAAGACTATTAATTATTATTAGATTAGTATATGTCTCATCAAAATGTCTACAAAACTCGTAAACCTGATCTGAGATCAGGTCAAATCTATGAATATATGAATTTTTTAAATGTTTTGAAATAAAATGATGAAACTAAGTTAAAATTAAGTGACCTTGCCGATTTGATACACTGATTTGAAACAAACATTTTGTTAAGGTTTTAAAGTTTCATGAAGCAGTGATTCTAAAGCAGGTAGGTACTAGTACGTTGGCTGGATGATTAATCAAATCAAAATCGTGAATGCGATTGAGTAAAGCTGTGATTGTTGTGCGGATCTTCTTAAGGAAGTATGGTGTAATATGAAGTAAATCTCCTTCGAAGGACAGAGCCCACTCTTGCCGAACCACAAATCTGTCCAAATACTCAAGAAGAAACCCAGAAAATCCCCTGGGGAAAATAGCGGTTGCTGAATAAACAGAAGATTTAACTGCTTTCGTTGAACTAGACTCAACTAAGACTCGTCTATGGAATACTCTCACAGAATGTCGGATTCAAAACCTTAGTAAAAATGTTATTATATGTTTTAGTTTAACATGCAGCTTTTACAACAGCCATAATTCATTGAGAAGCGACTTAAAGAGCTGTCATTATCGCGCAATTTAATTTTTATATTTTTTTGCATAGCTTATCAGTGAACTATGACTCCGTAGTAATTCTGCACCATCCAAACACACGTGCTGGAGGTTTACTAGAATGGGTTTTACTGACAAAATATGCATGAAAAATCAGCCTGATTAAATCGCCCAGCCCTTACTAGTATGTTCTGGGTAGTTGGATGCTACGTAACTGAATCTCTTACCCTCTTGTCTCCAGCAGTGATGTTCTGCAAGGCTCCGGCCGCGGCCTCCCGTGTGGTGGAGTTGATCTCACAGCGCGTGAGCACCTGGTTATACAACTCAACTATCTTTGGGTGCCAGAGCCACTCGATGTCTTTGGGCGACCGTGACACTTCTGTAAATGTGGTGAGGTCCTGATTTTTTCTCTGGAAGATACGACAACAGTATTTGCATTACCTCTGAAGCTATTAATCAGATGAAAGTCTGAAATGGGCTTCTCCTTACTTCTTTGGCTTTCTTGCTGTTAGGAGTGAAGCAGCCGATGGCTTCTCCTTTTGAGGAGCTCTGAGCACGACTCGGACCTTCCAGACGTGAGACTATAGAGGGGGGGATCTCGCTGTACAGCTGATAGGAAAGATTCCTCAACACACACACAGAGTTCTCCACACCCTGATGGAGAAACACACAGATAAATTGTCAAATAAATGCACAATCGCTTTTAACAACGGAGACAAAAGTAGAGTGTGTGTTGCACAATTACCTTCTCTTCCACTTTACTGTCCACCACGCATTTCTGAATGTAGCTGACCAGAGCGTCTATGAGGCCTTTGGTTTCTCTCATCAGTTGTCTGGTCTTTTCATTTACCGAGCTCATGTTCCTGTACAGAGGGATATTTAAAAGCTTAAATCTCTGATTTATTCTAAATTTGCTTATTCTCAGTGATAAATTTCATTTTGAATTGTTTGCTGAAACATGTTCTTATATATATTTGCTTAATAGTCTAAAACAGGCTTTTTCCAGGCTTCGTTTTCTGTCTGGGCTAGTTTTTGGGTTGAAATAAGACATCGATGTGTTTTTGTTCTCAGGTTTCTTGACAGGGATGTGGCTAGAGGGCATTATCAATCACCGAAGTTCCTACAGGAACAGGAACAAGTAAAGGGGAACTCGAAAACGTATGCGTTTGTGTGTTTACCTGAGACAGCCAGTGGTGTTGAAGAAGATGTCAGACTCTGAGGGGCTCAGCTCAATGATGTCCTGGTCTCCGTTTCCCGAGAGGGGAATCAGAATCTTGTCTGTCAATTCAGGAAGAATTTCTCGTGCCAGCCTTTCTTTCAGATTATCCTTAGAGGACAAATTCCAGAGGATACCTACAGGGAATGAAAACAATGAATGAGCAAAAAAAGCATGGGAAAGTGGCATGGGAAACAGATAAGAATTTAAATACAGATGAAAAAAAACCTGTTTCACAAAATCAAACTTTCTCACAAAAATCTTAAAACCTCCTCGACTTTCCTTATGACGTCATTTTCCTAATGTTTAGTGGCGATGTTCTCATAGGACAGATGTTTACTGGAGTTCTTGCATATCCAGACATGCAAAGAGCCGCAAGGACAGATGTAAACCTGACTCACGAATCATCGCTACAGGAGTCCTCTCATTCCACGGCACATGTCGAGACAGCGCTGAGCAATAATAATGTAGCTTGATGCATTATTAAGCTAACAGTCAACGCCCTGCATAGAACACATGCAGATATATATCTATATCAAAGGTCCTCAACCCTGTTCCTGGAGATCTACCTTGATGCAGAGTTTAGATCCAACTGTGATTAAACTCAATTGAACCATCTAAGGGGCTGTTTACACGACATTTTTAGCCAAAAAATTGAAACTTTTGAGTTTTGCCTGTTCATTTACACAACAACAGCACTTTTTTGGGACCTAAAATGCAAAAATCTGAAAATCTGAAGATTTTGAAAATGCGCCATTGGCAGGTCTGTGCAAACACCTGAAAACAAGTGTCTCTGGAGATGATGATGTCATTTGCAAATGTAATTTAGGAAGGTGTAGATTAAATCAGTGTTTCCCAACCATGTTCCTGAAAGACCACTAACACTGCATGTTTTGGATGTCTCCTTTGTCAGTCACACCCATTACAGGTCTTTCAGTCTCTGCTAATAAGCTGATGATGAATCAGGTGTGTTTGATTAATGAGACATGGAAAATGTGCAGAGCGGGTGGTTCTCCAGAAATGTGGTTAAGAAACTCTGGATTGAAGGCAAGTGCAAAAAAACAACAGTGGAGTACGTGTAGTGTTGTTGTTGGTTAAGTGTTAATGCTTCAAAGTCTGGATTTACTTCACATTACAACCAACAACGAAGACACATCATACACACACCTGCACTTCCTTGCAGGTACTGTTTACTAACAAGGTGAATACTGGGCCAAATACTGGCCTAGCATAGGTAATACAAAGTTCTTGTGTAAACGCCACACTATTTCAAAATGCTAAGCTTTTTGAAAACACAATGAAAAACCTTTTCTATTTTTGACTACATCATTGTCGTGTAAACCTGGCCTGACTAGGATCTAAAGAAGCACCTAATACCTCCAGACAGATGGGTTTGATCAGGGTTGTAACTGAACTTTGCTAAAAGGTAGATTAAAACCTGTTAAAACCTGTTGTCCTTAGTATCCTGTTGTGTTCACCTCTCATGATGTAAACATAGGAGTTGCATTGGTGCCGTGACCCAGATGGAAGTTGAGATTTAGGAGGGGAAGTATTATGGATTTCTATTAACTGTGCGTTCACATCGAAGAGCGTCAAAGTTCGCTCTGGCTGTCCTGACGACGATGACGAAGGCTGTCTGCTTTCACTGCACTGCTAGCGAAAGCGACAAAATTCGATACATTGATCTCGTATTGAAATGGGCCCGTTATAGCATGTCAGCAAATCACTTACATTCCCCCATAAAAAACAAAACAAAACATGCTTTCTAGCATAAAAACGTTGCGCGCCTTTTATCATCAAGTTCACAGGACTGTATTCTCTGGAATTCTTTTAAGCGGTGGACTTCTACATTCTGATTGCTTTATGCTACTATAAAGTTGACTTGATTTCAACATACATTAAAATGAAAGTGAAGAGCGGTGGGGTTGGCGCAGACAAAAGTGAAAAGGGTCGGGGAGTCTCGGAAGAAAGTAAAGTGGGTTGGGGAGTCGCAGAAGAAAGTGAAAGTGAGCAGCGTATGGGGAAGGAAGGCAGTTGAGCAGGGGGATCGGTAAAATGAGGTGCCGGATCAGATATTAAAGGTGCTGGATCTGGATCCAGTGTGTTCTGGCACAAATTAAGCCCTGATACAAACTATACAGTATATTATGAGCAGGGATACAATCAGTCAGCGCAGTCGTCCCTCCAGTCGGGAGTTCCATTGGCATTTTCCTGCACGTGAATTCTGACCAATCGAAAAGCAGTTTAGGAAATACATTCAATAACATCTGGCCAATGAGTGATGTGAATTTTGCCAGATGACTGCATTTTGGTTCTTTTAACTGATTGAGACCAAAGCAATCAGTGTGGTGTGAAAACAACCCAAGGATGGCAGAAAATGCTACAATGTATCATTTATTGCCATTGGTCTGGACAAAATAAAGTGAACTACAGATGTGAAAGCACCCTAAGAGATTTGTTTGATATTCACTTTACATTCCCACTTTCACATACTCAACTATTACACCAATTATGCCAGAGTTCCTTTGAATCAAACCAAACCAATCAAGTGTGAAACAGTGGGACTGTATTACGCACCTGTGATGTTTTTGCGTAGCTCATCATCTTCTACATTCAGGGCCTGTATGAGTTTGGGAATCCCGCCGGCTTCAATAAGAGCCACTTTGTTCTCCATGTTCTCGTAGATGAGGTTTCTGGTGGCGCCGGTTGCGTAGCGCTGCACCTCTTGGTTGTCACTGTTGAAAAGCTGCACCAGTCGAGGAATTCCCTTCAGCTGGTTCACCTGAAAACAACCAAAAGAGCATAACGATTCTAAACTTAAGAAGCATTTTTGGACATTTCAGTCAAATGTTTACAGAGATATCAGCGCATACCTGTCTCTTGGCATCATTGTTATGGTAACACTCATGCTGAACGTAGGCGGCGCCCAACATCTGAAGATCTTGATCGGACTGGTCAAGATAGTTGATGGCAGTAGGCATGTCCAAACTGTTAAGTCTAGGAGTAAAAATATGAGAAATTCAATATAAAAATGTATGATGAAGCTTTGGGAGTTAGATTTGACATTAAAATTTAGTTTAAAAAAAAAAAATTAATAATAAATATAATTCATTATAATATTTATATATATATATATTTAAATAAAAAAAATGTTTCGATATTTCAAATAAGAATATTGTTATTTAGAGTATTTCTTAACAGAAAATGATGTCAGTTTTGCCTTTATTTTACATTAGACCATAAATGAGGGTGACACAGTGACTCATTGGTTAGCACTGTCACCTCACAGCAAGAAGGTCGCTGGATCGAGTCTTGTGTGAAGTTTGCATGTTCTCCCCATGTTGGCGTGGGTTTCCTCCAGGTGCTTCGGTTTCCCCCACAGTCCAAAGACTGGAGCTACAGGTGAATTGAATAAACTAAATTGTCTGTAGCGTATCTGTGTAAATGTGAGAGCGTATTGATGTTTTCCAGTACTGGGTTGCAACAGGAAGGGCATCCGCTGCGTAAAACATATGCTATAATATTTGTCGGTTCAGTCCACTATGGCGACCCCTGATGAATTAAGGGACTAAGCTGAAGGAAAATGAATGAATGAATGAATGTTTTAAATAAAATGTTTTTTTTTAGTACTGACAACATTTCGATATTTCAAATAAGAATATTATTATTTAGAGTATTTCTTAACAGAAAATGACGTCAGTTTCGTTTTTATTATTATATTGGAGGAAATGTAAGAGATGGAATAAACTGAATGTGACCCTGAGCCACAAAATGTTACACGCGTATTTGTGGAAAAAGACAAAAATACATTGTATGAGTTATTAAATTTTATTTTATTCCAAAACTGTTAAAATAATTAAGTAATGATCATCTTCAGTGAATACATTTAGTAAATTCTCTACTGTAAATATATAAAACCTTTATTTTTGATTAATAATATGCATTTTTAAGCACTTCATTTGGACAACTTTAAAAGCAATTTGCTCAATATATATACTCTATTTTTTCTGAATCCTCATATTCCAGATATTTATTTTTTAAAAGTTGTATTTTGGCTAAAGAATGTACCATATAAATAAACCATACATGAAGGAGAAGCTTATTTAATACACATTCAGATGATTTGAATTTCCAAAAAGTGACAATTACAACTGGTTTAGTCCTTGAGGGACATATATCTAATCATTTCATAATCTTTTGATAATTTTTGTATGTATGTGGTGTATGTACTGTATGTATATGTATATATGTGTGTATATATATATATGAAGAGTTCAGATGCAAAAGCCGCTAAACGCCAGTTCCGCCAAAAATGAGATAATGACACTGAGTGAATGCTTTAGGCACGTAGTACATGTTCAATAAAATATTTTTGCTTCAAATCATCTAAATTGCAGCGTCAGCCCATTTAGAAATAACAGTTTGTTTGCAAAAGTCGCTAAACGCCACGCCTTTTGAGAGGAAAAGCCGCCATTTCCCGAGAACCAATCAGAAGGCGCAAATCGAATCATATTTTTTCAATGTAGCAGCGCGTTGACTATTGATACGCTGGCTTTTATGAGGAGATTTTAAAAGACGATGAATTGGATAAGCCTGTCCGACTGTCACTGAATGGCAAATGAAAACGTCCCTTACCTCAAAACTCATGAGGTGCTTTATAAGAAAAAGAAAACACATTGTACAGTCAAAAGTGTAACATGCATTCATACCTTTTTTTTGCGCAGCTGACCTACTTTGAATGAGTCCGATTTACTATACATTAAACGGCAAGTGTGTTTCACGAAAGACGAAGTTAAGATGCTGTTATTTTATACCACATGGATGCTATGAGCATAAACACGAGACTAAAATGAGACAAAGACTGTGATTATAGTTAGAATAAATAAATGAATGAATGAATGAATGAATGAATGAATAAATGAATGACATCTACTAAAAGTGTCTGACAGACACCCCCTTTTTGCCTAGTAGGCCCACCTTGTGTTTTATCTGCTAATGTAAGCTATTTTTAAAAGATAAATATAAAACTATACATTATTTAAATTACTTCATATAACCAATACGCCTGATAAGCTTTTTATATTAAGCTTTTTATATAAATGGACAATGCACAGATATTGATGCTTCACTATGTTTTTACATTATTTAAAGCTAAGAGGCTTAGTTTACTATGTTTGCATTGTTCTACTTACATTAAATCTAAATCCCAAATATCAGAAATAACAACATTGTGTTCAGATTTAATTAATGTCAGTTTTAATGTTATTGATTAATGCAGTTACTTGACATTTTATTCATTCATTTTTCCTCTGCTTTGTCCCTGGTTTATCAGGGGTTACCACAGAGGAATAAACCGCCACTTACTTCACAGATTTAAAATTTTTTTAGTTTTAAGTGGTTTGTGTAATGTGTTTCATGTTTGGTAAAATAATTTCTAATTGCAACTTTAGTGATTTTCAACTAATTACACCGTCTTGTCTCAATAGGTGGATTTAGAGGTTTTAGCAAAAAAA
>CAIGQZ010033189.1:5102966-5156261 GCA_903798205.1 Danio tinwini
GTCAATGGTTACAGGTTTTCAGCGTTCTTCAAAATATCTTCTTTTGCATTCAACAGAAGAAATAAACATATTAAGGTTTGAAAACCACTTGAGGGTGAGTAAATAGTAAGGACGACTAGAAAAAATCAACCCTAATTTAAAAAAAATCAACAATAGTTAGGCTACTAGAAAACAAGACATTATGTACGCACACCATGTGGGATATTTCGTCTTTTTGTATAGCCAAATATCATCACGTGATCACAGTTTTGCCCCAGGCATTAGTCTCTAAATATTAAAAAATTTGCATACCGAAATGTAAACAACACAACGCAGCCGTGTGCGTGTGAATTAAATAATGTCATATTTACTAATGATATCAAAGGCTAATCTTCGTCCTTAAAGTTATAATTCATCATTGTTAAATATGAAAGCACACACCGTACAAAAGCGCAGATCCTTTTATGTGAAGTCAACCTGACAGATGATGATCAGATTAATAATGCAAAGGCTGTTGTGTTATTGTTGCTGTTTTACAATGAGATCAAAGCTGGTGATGATGATGACACACCTGAGGAAGCGTACTGTGACGAAGAGCCGTTCTGGCGCGGGAGCGTGGATTTCTCCGCTAGTCTCATGGACACCTGCTGGTGCACGCGCTTAAATCTGGCCTCCTCCTTGGCGTGCGACCCGAGCTCGTTCTCGGACGGGACCGCGTACGTGCTGACGGTAGAGTTGGGCTGCAGCGCCGACAGAAAGACGCTCTCCGAGGGAACACTCACACTCATTGTGAAGCGAGCTGAACCACCGAGATTGGAAAGTTAAAGTCCACCAAAGCGGAGAGTGGGAAAAAACAAGTCCTCACGGGTGAAAACAATAAACGCGCCTCCGTTAGTCAGCGACTGTTTCTGCGCGCTGACGCTGGAACTACTGACGGCTGAACTCAACTCTGCGGCTTTTTCGCAGGTGGGAGTTAAACTTGGGCGTGGTTTGCGCTGAGTCACCTGAGTTACCTGGACAATAGGAGACTCTCTTTATTAGTATTTTCACATGTAATGGTGTTTAAATGGTGCTTTAGAGTAGATAAAATGGAAAGATATTAAAAGATTTACCTTAGATATATATATATATATATAAAATCCAGTCTCCAGTACAGTCTAAATAAATCCAATCCAGTCTCCTATACTTGTTTGGTTTTTACAGAAAAAAAAAGACTTTTACTACTTGTTCAAACGATTTATTCAAAATGAGTTGAAACAACACAATTCTTACGTTTTTTGAAGTGACAACTTAATTGTTTTATGTTCAATTCACTTACATTTGTAAAACGATTAAGTTAACTTTATCACTTTGTGTTGAGACAACATGGAGGAATTGCGTAGAACCCAGCATTTATAACACAGAAAAACAGGTTCATTGGATTTACTAAAAAAAATTAATTAAGGTAAGTGGTTGCAAACAATTGATATCTGCTGCATAAATTGGAACAAATTTAAGTGCAAAGTGTAGTAGGCTAATAATAACGGATAATACTATTACTACTACTACTACTAATAATAATAATAATAATAATAATAATAATATTATTATTATTATTATTATTATTAAGAAGAAGAAGAAGAAGAATTAATATTAGGCTATTATTTACTATTATTATTGGCAATAGTAGTAGTAGTAGTAGTAGCTTAGCTTATAGTAATATCATCAATCAACATAAAACGGGCTGTAGAATTATAATATATATGAAAAAAAATATATATATATATATATATATATATATATATATATTAGTATGTCAAGGAGATTTACGAACAAACTGGGTCTTATTTATTTATTCATTTATTTGTTGTTTGATTGTGTATAGTTGTAATGTTTTTGCTCAAATTAAATAGAAACTTATTGCTTAGTTAAATCCACCTTTTCTTATATTAGATAAATGGATAGATAGCAATCAAATATAATATGTTAGCGGAAAAATTTGTTATTTATGCATGTATGTATTTAAATAAAATGTAGTGTCCAAATGGCATTTTCCCTTTTTCTTTCTAAAAAAAAAGATAGATACACTGCAAAAACAAGTAATAAATAAAATAATCTGCCAATGGGTTAAGCAAAATAATCTTGTTTTTCCTTTTGACATAACATTATTTTGCTTACCCCATTGGCAGATTATTTTGCCTGTTTTAAGGAAAAACTGACTTAATATTGTCATATTATTTCTGAAAACAAGACATTATGTTTTGCTTGTCAAGAAAATTCTTCTTGATTTAGGAATTTTTAGATATTTGGACTAGAAACAGGACAAAAAATCTAAGTAAGAAAAGCAGTTTTTGCAGTGTATCTATCTATTTTATTTTGGAAAGAAAAAGGGAAAATGCCATTTGGACACTACATTTTATTTAAATACATACATGCATAAATAGCTACTTTTTCTATAGATAGAATTTTTAAAATTACCCGATTAAAAACAAATCTGTGGTCACATGGTCATCTAATGAAATAACATGACACATTTATTGTGACTACATCTATTGGACATTTTCATTTAATTGGCAAATGCTAAACGGTGACGTTTATAATGTTCTTTCAGACATGTTGACATCAGCTCGGAGTGAAAGTCTGCAGGGAATGTGCTCTGGCATGCAGGTGACGTTCTCTATCCGTTTGCACAAGTTGCTATTGTTGAATCGTTGCCTAGCAATGTGAGGAGCAGACACAGCAGATCTGTCTGCAGTCATTCACAATAATCTCAAGTTTCATCTTTGTATTTAAAAAAAAAGCAGTTCTGACTTTTGCTTTCTATGAGACTCAAATCTAATTAAAATCAAGATACTTTCCAATCTAATTTTGGCCAAAATTCAGTTTAAATTTAGTCAAATTGTATAATGTTTAAAAAAATCGCAGCTCTGGTTGCCAGAACTTTACTGTTAAAAATACAGAAGAAACTGTATAATAATGTTAGTAATTTTACAGTTAACTACCGTATTTCATTATTTTTTTTGTATTATTTTAGTGTTTTGAAGTACGAACATCTATGCTTCATACCTTTTGTTAAACAGACAAAAACACAACCATATGATAAACCAAAGCTCAACACAAAACAACATTTCAAGCAGAGACACACTCTTAAATAGAAGACTCATTCACAAAACTACTACACACCCTTATGATAGCACATACAATTCAAATAATCGAATAAACATTATTAATCAACATTAGATGTAACATAAACACCAATGTACTTCACTGATGAGCGGAAAATAAACTAAAAAGAGCCATAATGCCAACAAAAAAGGCATAAAAAGTGAAGAGTCATGTGGGGAATTCTGGGAAAGTCAATTTCTGGTTATTAACCGTATAGCTTATATTAAGGGAACATACTGTTACTGTTTACTGTAGCATTTTTACAGTTGAAATTATGGTCATTTTTTACCGTAGCAAATAAGATATTGTTAATAGCAAATAATGAATTATTCATGTTATTTATTGGCTTATTGTTTAATTAGTCACATTCGGCATATCATTTAACACTCTTTTTTTTCAAGTTGAATTATGTTCATATTATTTTTAATGCACAATTGTCATCACAAATCATCTCAGTTGTTTTATAGAAATGACCTAATCGCTGAAATATACTAAGGTCAGATTTCAACTGCAGTCATAAAACCAAAATCAGCATCTTCCTCTGAAACTCATTCACTCACTGAGTCACTGAGACTGATGACAGATTTCTAATCAGACAGCCTTTCCATGCTTGTTCATGAAACTGAATCATTCTCATTCACTATATTATACTAATTGAAATAAGCCTAAACGAACAGAAAACGTTTCTCTATGTACTCACCAACAACACCAGCAGTATCCGTTGTATATTTCCAGTGCTGTATGCAGTGTGCTGTCTCGCAGTTTGCTTGTTAGAAATCTGACAGATTTCACAGGGAGGCAAGGAGATATAGAATCTGCGGTGACTACGCCCTTATCACAATAAAACTGTACATGTGTGTGTGTGTGTGTGTGTGTGTGTGTGTATTCATGATCAGCTTTCTGGTTACTCATCCCCTGTATTAAGATAGGTGTGTGTGTGTGATTATGTGTCAGACAGTTACAGCGGAGAATGGTGGGAGACAAACTGGGCGAGTCAGGTGTGAAACACGTCAAGGAGGAGTCGGAGGCAAAGAACAGGGTAAAACAGCCAAAAACTAGGTTTTAGGTATGTTTACATGGCAACGGTGTAATCAAACGTATAGTATTTTTGAAATTGCTTGCCTCAAAAGAGGACTTAGATGATTTACATACACACATAATAGTTTTAAGTGTATGCACTTCTAGCTTTATACAAGCACACTAGAGGATAAATCACTGTACTTTAGAGGTTTTACCCTATTATACACTGTAAAAAAAAAATCTGTTTTTTTATGGGGTTTTTTTTAGTCAACTGGGGTGCTGGAAAACCCCCCGTAAAATAACGGGTGTTAAATTACAGAAATTTACAACAATTCAATTCAATTCAATTAATCTTTATTTGTATAGCGCTTATACAATGTAGATTGTGTCAAAGCAGCTTCACATGGAAGTTTATAGTGAATTGAAACAGTGTCAGTTCAGTTTTCAGTGTTTAAGTTCAGTTCAGTTTAGCTCAGTTCAGTGTGGTTTAATAATCACCACTGAGAGTCCAAACACTGAAGAGCAATTCCATCGATGCGCAGCTCTACAGATCCCGAACCATGCAAGCCAGTGGCGACAGCGGCGAGGAAAAAACTTCACCAATTGGCGAAAGTGAAGAATTTAAAAAACCTCGAGAAAAACCAGGCTCAACACAATATAACGGCAATTCGTAACTTTTTGATTTAGTGACTAATTTGTATGAATTCTTACGATCTAATTTGTACAAATTAGTACGATTTGCTCATCACCCAATGACGGTTGGGGTTAGGGCTGCATGGGTTGGGTGCCACGCCTCCTTTTTAAAATCGTACAACTTAACTCGTATAAATTCGTACAAATTAGCCACTAAACTGACAAAATGTAAAATACTTACGTTTCCTCGTGAGATAGGGATGGAAATTTACTGTAAAATAACAAATGCTAAATGACAGAAATTCCTTAAATTTAAATTTTCTGTAAATTTCTGTCATTTAACGTGTGTTATTTTATAGTAAATTTCTGTAACTTAACGCCCGTTATTTAACTTTTTTTTTCAGCACCCCAGCTGCCGAAAAAAAACGTAAAAAAAAAAAGTTTTTTTTTCAGTGTACTTTATTGACATGAATTAATAGGTCAAATTGGGGTGGTACAGTGGCTCATTGGTTAGCACTCACACCTCACAGCAAAAAGGTCACTGGTTTGAGTCCCGACTGGGCCAGTTGGCATTTCTGTTTGCATAAGACATGCGTTATAAGTGAACTGGGAAGGTAAACTATCCGTACTGTATGAGTGTGGGTGTGTGTAATTGAGTGTGTATGGGTGTTTCCCAGTGCTGGGTTGCGGCTGGAAGGATTTTCACTGCATAAAATATATGCTGGAATACACTGTAAAAAATTGAAACCAGTACAACAAACAACAACAAAAAACATATTTCCTTTTGCCTTTTCTTCATCAGCTGCACTGACATAAAATTATTTGTCAGTAATACAAAAAACATTTAGTTGGGTTAACATAAGATTATTAGCTTTCCGGAGAGGTGAACTACTCTGTAAATTGTGCCAACTGAATATTTTTTTTGTCTGCAGAACTTGAGTGCCTGAAGTTAAGTGAAAAAACAAACAAACATAATCCTTATTTCCTTTCGTTTTTTCCTGTCTACTCAACTTTTGAAAACATCAGTTGCACGGACCTAAAATGTCTGAAGTTGAGTAAACAAAAACTTTTTTGGAAACTGTTACTAATAAATAATATATTATCAGAACAAACAAACATAATTCACTTGGGGGGAAAAAACTTAAAACAGAGACAAATGTTAACGAAACATTTATTAGACACAGAATTAGAAACAGGACAGGAGGCAAAACAACAATAATGGTAAGCAAGACAAGGATCAAAACATGGCAGGACAAGCAGGGAAAAATGCTTTTATAATGCTTCACAGGGAAAAACAAGACTCAGCAAAGAGTCTGTGTGAATGAGGTGTCTTTATAGTCCTAGTAATCAGTCCCTCATGAGCTTCCAGCTGTGTGTGAGTAATCAGGAGGAACCCGAATCTGATTCCTCCATTTGAATTATAGTTTGAGCATTGTCATTTTATTTGTTACAAGATTTTACTGAGTTGTTCATGCAAAATAAATATCAAATACATTTGATTTCTCATTTGAGAATGCATTTCAATTTATTATTTGATCTTTTTATGCATTTTAATTTTAATTTTTATTTGTTAGGAAAAAAAACTTCCATATATACATTACAGTTAAATACAGATAACAGTCCACATGGACTAAGCGTTTCTTTTTGTAGCGCGAACTAGGTAAATGTAAGAATAAAATTCATGTTATTATTGGCCAAAACAAAAGAACAAACAAAAAAAACAAGTAATTTCAACTTTTTTCAATAGGATTTTTTATAGTGTAGTTGGCGTTTTTATTCTATTGTGGCAATCTCTGAAATAGAAACTAAGCCGAAGGAAAATGAATGAATAATAGGACAAATTGAACAGACAGCCATTCACAAATAGTCTATAAACAAAAGCTAACTTTAAAGGTGCTGTATGTAAGTTTTTGACTCTTTTAAAAACACCATAATATGTGTGCAGATATTTAAGAAACATCCCAAGTGAACATACTTGTTTACTGAAAAACAATGCTGAAGTCAGATATTCTGCTTTGAAAATGTTTTTTCCGTGCTGGAACGCTGTCTTTGTTTAGGTAAATTTAACCTGCACAATGCCAGTTTAGCCAATTATAATTCAGTACCCCGGGTTGCCTTCTTGGAAAACAGCGTATTTCATTCATTCATTCATTCAGAAAGGCTCTGAAAGCATGCGTCCGTGACTGAAATGCGACAGTTTCAGTAGACAGTTTTAGATGTCGAAATGAGACAGATTCAGTTCCACATGAGGTTATTAAATAGCAAATGATATAAATATTACAAACGTGAGCAGGTTACATTGTATTCGTGTGTCCTAATAACACGCTTTGTGACAAGATACGCAGTGATGAGCAATTTGGCTGTTTGCACCAGACGAAACACGACAGAAATTTAAATACAGCCATTCAGAAGCACAGAATATGCACTCACTAATGAAACAGTAAGGGTTAGAATCTATTTAATACATGTTAACCCTCTTTAACATCATTAAATGTAGATGCTGAATCACTCATATGTGTTTAGGTCTAAAGTTCATTGTTCATAAGGTTTATTGTATTTTCAAGATCTGAGGTGAACTATCTGCTTTCAGTATATGGCAATACATGTCATGTAAAATGGCATTCAAACTCACATTGTTAGCATTTAGCACTGAATAAAGCACACAAGGTTTACCTGAGGTGATCTGTCATAGGTTTCTGTTGTACAGCTGTGAGAATAGAAGCCGTTTCTAATATATTGATTCGAGGTGTTGGTTAGGATAAAAACTCCTTATAATATGGAAAATATTCCCTTTATCGCGTGTCGATGCTTTTATTTAGAACACAATCTGGCAACCCGCGCTTGCGTTTATTTTGATCCAGGCGTGCAATACCTAGTTCAACCACTGGGTGTCAAACTTACATACTGCACCTTTAAGTTAAAGTCGAAATGCTCTTTATTTTTGTCTGCAACACCCACCAAACCCCCTTCCCTCTTCACTTTTGTTGGCGCCGCTAACCTCTCAAATGTAGGGGGCCTACCCAAAAAAATTGTCATAGGGCCAGTACTGGCCAGCGGCACCCCTGACTTTTGGCTATCAGTGAAGTTCTCGCTTCGTCTATTTATCAATTGTCCTTTATTTTATTAGCCACACCCATCTTCCAATAATCTAATCAGTTCCCAAAGGATGAAATCATGCTCCGCTCTACTTTTATTTCTCATTTCATGACTGTTTCAAGTATGACATGATGTAGGAAAAAGGACAATCTTATAAGACAATCTTAACTTCAGTGTCATGCCAACGTTAACTTACTAAACTTTGACAGTGTTACAAAACATCTACAAAATGCCAAAGAAAAGTGTTTTGTCATGTATAACTATACTAATGTATATTTTTCACTTTTCATTTTTTTTAAATGCTTTAGACTAGAAAGATCAACTTACTAATATGCAATTTCAAACCTGTCTGACCTTTGAATACATCCACTTTTGTCAATTTGACAAAGTAAACATGCTGTGTGAACTACAGATTAATGCTTGACTAAACAGCAACTGCCTAACAATAGCCAGCAACCTGTTAGAAGAAACCATCTTACAACACTAAAAATCTGTGTGAACCGGAAGTTGCTTCTATTTCAGTATGTTGATGTACTTCCAACTGAAATAGAATATTAAGAAGAGAGAGGAGCTTTCGTTTGTGCATCATTCCCTCATAGCAAACTAACAGTAAGAGAGATTATTAATATCCAGTTGGAAGCCCTACTGAAGATTACAAAAAATAAAATAAATAAAATCGGTGCATTAACTTTAAGCGCAGATTATTCACCTTAAAAATAACAATGTGAGCTAGCAAAATGAACAATGTACATTTTAATTTCACACAGATTTTAAGTTGTATCCCAAAATACACTATGCACTTGTACACTGAATTGTGTAATGCATGAGTTTAGTGTTGTCCCAAGTGGAACATACTTAACTCAGATAGTTATAACTGCATTCACCATCTGAAAGCCCATAATTGTCTCTGAGGGAGAAGCTTGATAGTTTGCCTGAAGTTTTCCTGATAGTTCCCTGCTTTCTACTATGTGAGCAAAGTTGCAATTTGTGAAGTATGCAATTTTGGACACACCTCAAGTAAACAATTAGTGACATTCTAGCAACCCAGAAGGCTTCAGAAATCAGCCAGGAGATCTCAAGAAGACTAACAAATGACTGAAAATTGTGACCTTACACTCTCAGAAATAAAGGTACACGAGCTGTCACTGGGGTGGTACCAGAGACGTGCAAAGACCTTTTAAGGGGCAGGGGCTCAAGTGGAAAAAAGGGCACTTTTTATAAAAAAATTATTATAATTGTACTTTAATAAATAAAATATAATAAAGGAGATTTCATCCTAAATTCACCATATACTCACCCTTAAAATGATAGTTCATTCAAAACTGAAAATTCCGTCACCATTTACTTAACTTTTACTTATTCCAAACCTATTTGACTTTTTTCTTTTGTCGAACACAAAATAATATTTTAAAGAAAGCTGTAACCATTGACTTTCATGGTATTTGTTTTTAAAACCAAGATATACATAACATTTTGTTTTTATTGTCTGACAGGGAAAGCTGTCCTTAAAAGAACACGCATTAACGTCTACATATATTATTAGTAGTATTTAAAAAATAATAATTATCCCCAGGAAAAAAGGGCACTTTCTCTCCAGGAGAAAAAAGAGCAGGGGCTCAAGCATCCAAAGCCCCCACCTCTGCACATGCCTGGGTGGTACCATTTTAAAAGGTACACTTTTGTACTTGAAGGGTCCATATTGGTACCTCAAAAGTATATAATAGTACCTACAAAATTTAAGAGGAACACTTTTGTACCTTTTAGGTACTAATATGTATCCTTGAGGTATTAATATGGACCTTTTAGGTACAAATTTGTACCTTTCGAAAAGGTACAAATGTTTACCTAAAAGGTCCATATTTATACCTCAAGGGTACATATTGGTACCTAAAAAGTACAAAAATGTTCCTCTTAAAGTTTGTAAGTACTAATATATACTTCTGAGGTACCAATATGGACCCTTCAAGTACAAATGTGTACCTTTTAAAATTGTACCGCCCCAGTGACAGCTCTTGTACCTTTATTTCTGAGAGTGCAGTTACAGATCGCATACCTTTATTTCTGAAAGTGTAGCAACCACCTTAAAACACACAATAGCCTGCAAACCTCCATAACTACTTACTGTAGTAACATGCTAAAAACCAAAACATTTACAAGCTACAATTACAGCAACCAGCCAAGACACAAACACTTAGCTGACCAGAACTCTCAGAAGAAAAAAAAAGGTACACGGTGGTACAAATAATGTTCTTTAAGGAACAGTTTTGCACCTTTGTAAAAGTTGTACCTTATATGGTACAGAAAAGACCTCTTATGATACTGTTCTGTACCTTTTATGGTACAATTGAAAGGTACACAATTGTTTTCATATAAAAGGTACAACTCCTTCTTTATTACAATATATATGAAAATAAATATTACTGGAAAGGCATGTGATTTTATGAATAATTTTCATATTAAAACAAGAATCATCATTTAAAAGCATATGCTTAAAGAAACTCAAACAGTAACTGGTAAAACAAAAAAACTATAGGTATTGTAAATTAAACATTTAAGGCATTTTAAATAAATGTCTGGTTAGCATTTTTGAGCTGTGAAGGAACAAGGTGTCAAGGTGTGACTGTAGTGGTCCCTTCATGGATCAGATTTGTACCTTTGATGAAGGTACAATATTGTATCTGCAGGTTTTCAAAAACCAAACCATGGTACAAATCATGTCCTTAAAGGTACAAACTGCAATAGTACAAATTAGTTTCTTTGTCTTAAGGTATAATTCTGTCTCATAAAAAGGTACTTCCCCAATGACAAGGGTTAGTTAAAGCCTAGAAATAAACTGGCAACTGGCTAGAACACCATAGTAACACCTTAGCTATGAATGATCTTACAATACACCAGCCAAAAACCAATAACTACATAAAATACCAAGAACCAAGAGAATTAATAAGCCTTCCACAACTCCCTAAAAACTAGAAATGCCCTGGTTATCTTAGCAGCCATCTTACAAAATAGCAACCAGCCAAAACACCCTAGCAACCACTAAACCAGAACTCTCTGGCAGACAACCATAAGGCTAGCAATGCCATGACTACTAGATGGAACACCTTAGCAACCACACTACAGCATCGCAACTAACAGAAACACCCTAGCAACCACTGAGTAACATCTTATGACCTTATGAACACAGAAACTAGCCTGACATTCAAGCAAACTGCTCCTATACAGAACTTATAGTTGATATATTTGAACATATATGTAAATATTTGTAATTATAATGGTTAAAATTTTATTAAATTTTTTATATATTTAAGATTACGTAAATACACACAACATACACTCAGTGGCCACTTAATTAGGTACACCTGTTTGACTGCTCGTTAACGCAAATTTCTAATCAGCCAATCACATGGTAGAAACTCAATGCATTTAGGCATGTAGACATGGTCAAGACGATCTGCTGAAGTTCACACCGAGCATCAGAATGGGGAAGAAAGGTGATTTAAGCGACTTTGAACGTGGCATGGTTGTTTGATGCCAGACGGTCTGGTCTGAGTATTTCAGAAACTGCTGATCTACTGGGATTTTCATGCACAACCACCTCTAGGGTTTACATAGAATGGTCCGAAAAAGAGAAAAAATACAGTGAGTGGCAGTTCTGTGGGCACAAATGCCTTATTGATGTCAGAGGTCAGAGGAGAATGGCCAGACTGGTTCCAGCTGAAAGGCAACAGTAACTCAAATAACCACTTGTTAAAACCGAGGTATGCAGAAGAGCATCTCTGAATTCACAACACGTCCAACCTTGAGGCGGATAGGCTACAGCAGCAGAAGATCACACAGAGTGCCACTTTTGTCAGCTAAGAACAGGAAACTGAGGCTACAATTCACACAGGCTCACCAAAATTGGACAATAAAAAATTGGAAAAACGTAGTCTGGTCTGATGAGTCTCAATTTCTGCTGCAACATTCAGATGGTCAGGATCAGAATTTGGCATCAACAACATGAAAGCATGGATCCATCAACAGATCATGTCAATGCCACAGCCTACCTGAGTATTGTTGCTTTGTATCAACAGTTCAGGCTGGTGGTGGTGATGTGATGGTGTGGAGGAATATTTTATTGGAACATTTTTGGTCCATTAGTACCAATTGAGCATCGTGCCAACACCACAGCCTACCTGAGTATTGTTGCTGACCATGTCCATCCCTTTATGACACCAGTGTACCCATCTTCTGACAGCTACTTTCAGCAGGATAACATGTCATAAGCGCAAATCATCTCAGACTGGTTTCTTGAACATGACAATGAGTTCACTGTACTCAAATGGCCTCCACAGTCACCAGAACTTAATCCAATAGAGCACCTTTGGGATGTGGTGGAATGTGAAATTCACATCATGGATGTGCAGCTGACAAATCTGCAGCAACTGTGTGGTGCTATCATGTCAATATAGACCAAAATCTCTGAGGAATTTTCCAGGACCCTGTTGAATCTATGTCAAGAAGTATTAAGGCAGTTCTGAAGGCAAAAGGTGCGGTCCAACCTGGTACTAGTAAGGTTTACTTTATAAAGTGGCAGATAAATGTATTATATAATATGTTGGGTTTGCATATATTGTCGTATATATAAGATTTATGAGCTTGTTTATTTAAAGTATTGAAATTAGACAATATTTGATTAATAGAAATTTTAAGAGAACAGCAAGTCTTTTGACTTACTTTTTAATTGAATCTGGTGTCATTGTATGACTTCATGTTAATTAGAATATGCAATGAAATATCTTTTTATTTAATCCATTGGTCACGCTATTATTTGAATCATATACAGTAACTTCAGTGCACCACGTGAATCACTTTCGAGACATAAAGTCACATATTTCAGAGAGATTTCCTCAGGCGAGGGCAGGTGGCTTTCATTCTGTCAAAAGAGAGAGTCACCTGCCCAACCCTGTGAGAAAGCTTTTTCAACTTTGCATCACCTTTATCCGCCTTAAACGTCTGACAGGCCTTGTTCCTCTTTAAAACAGGAATGGCCCAAAATGTCATGTACAACATTCTGTTGATATATTGTGCTAGTATAAACTACCATCACAAACACATAAAGACGCTATTTGAAATTTCTAAACTACTTATACGTTTAACAAATGGTAATGGTTTTTGGTATGGTGTGGTCATTTAACACTATCCCTTTAAATTACAAAAATATGTAAAAATAAGTAAGAGTAAAATTACAAAGAAAATACAAAGAAATGAATATATTATGCTTTTAAAAGATTTCAATAACATAATAGCCGGTGGTCAATTTTTTTTAAGTGTGTGGTTCCAAACCTTTGTGGGTTCATTAAGTCCGTTGAACACGAAAGAAGGTATTTTGAAGAGAGTTGAAAATCTGTAGCAATTGGGATTGTTTTCAGGTAATGCGTAATATCATTGCTCCTGCTGCAGCCATGGTAAGGCAACAAAGAGCCTTGATTTTTCAGCCAGAATGAGAGTATAGTTCCTAGCCATATCAGGCTAGAAAATAGCTACTTTTAATTGTCGTTATTTTATCTATATTTACAAAAGCAAAACATGCAATAATTGGCAACAAACTAAATGTGTTAAGATATAAATTAATGTCATATGAACCACCAGACAGTAGCTGGTTTAATGTGGTATATTTCCAATGCAATTTCATTTACTTTTAAAATTAGTTTTAACTTTGATTGACAGATGGATACACGGATGGATGGATATGTTTTTACCAGCCTGATCTCACGAGGAAACGTAAGTATTTTACGTTTTGTCAGTCTAGTCACTAATTCGTATGAATTCGTACGAGTTGAGTCATACGAAATTGTACGATTTTAAAAAGGAGGCGTGGCACCCAACCCAACCCCACCCCTAAACCCAACCGTCATTGGGTGATGGGCAAATCGAAGTAAATGGTATGAATTAGATCGTACAAATTCATGCGAATTAGCCACTAAATCAAAAAGTTACAAATTGCCGTGAAATTGCATTAGTATTTATGTGGGAAAATGAATAAAAAATCCAAAAGGCATGTAGGTCTATGTGTTTTTCCGTATTCATTTGTTTATAATATATAGCGTGGATTATAATATAATAAACCGAGAGAGTAAATCTTTGTCATGATCCATATTTCTAAAAATAAGCTTGAAAAGTTGTCTGTAGCAGGGTGGTGCTGTACGTCACAGGTGAGCGTCCTAAAGGCAATGTGCTGTCTGTATATAGCCTAATGTTAGCTTTTCCATTCTTGCATTTGCATTTAAGATCCAAAAGTACTAAAAGTTGTATTTTCGTATGAGGATTATCCGGTTGGACAAAACATGAAAGTGTAATGAACTGTGTTTGAACACAGAACTTTTTATTTGCAATCTTCGAAAAGCCTATGGAAAAATCCTATAGGGATTTTTAAAGGGAATGGATTTTATCAAGATTTCATGCTAGCAGCTGATTGGCCTATAAGTGACAGAAATTTTCCTCCACTCTATTAAAACTATGTTTAGAAATGTGTTGAAAAAAATCCTCTTTTCGTTTAGCAGAAATTGGGGAAAAATATGCAGGGGCTAATAATTTAGGAGGGCTATAATTCAGCTGTACTTCTGTAAATAATCACAATATAAATTCACATACCACACACTACTAAAATGCCATTTTAAGGAACCATATATGCTTCTTTCAAACTGAAGCCATGGCGGAATATCTTGTGGAGTTCACTTTGCAGGGCACTTATTGTCGAATTAGAACAAACATCTGATGTGAAAAGAGAAACATGCAAAATGTGCAGATCGGTGTTGTGATAATTCATGCTACCATAAGTATATTTGTATGGTTCTAAGGGAGGGGTTAGGAATGGGGTTGGTTTTAAGCGATTTTACAAATTCATATCACTTCACTCCATGCCAAAATTATGCTGGTAGCACAATCTGATGGGTAGCATATTTTATCACCTACTTTTTGAATGGGAGATTGCGCAATCTGAGCAGCTAGCTCAGATCATCAGAACACTGGGATTGAGAAACTCTACATTAACAATATAATAGTATTGTTGCGTCTGGCCAAAGGTCTTGCAGAGTTCAGTCTCTCAGGTGAAAGTTTTATTCGGGATTTCCCTGCCAGTCATTTTTGTTTTGTTTTTTCCAGGTTGTGTGTTTGTGTTTTGCTTTCTCTTTTATAATGTTTTTTACTTTTGCTAATAGTAGATTCCCAATATACACTTCTTTAATTTGGTGGACCGGTGAATACTACACTACCTGACAAAAGCCTTGCTTCCTATCCAAGTTTTAGGAACAACAAATAATAACTTGTTTTTTAGTTGATAATTTGGCATCAGAAGTGGCTTATATGAAAGGCAAAGGCCTCTAGATTACGATGCAAAGGCTCAAATAACTTATTAATAAAGTCATCTGGAATGGCAAAGAAAGTGTTCTTGCAGGACTCTTTGGATTTATCTTCAATGCCTTCGCCTTCATCTTACCCCAGACATGCTCAATAATGTTCATGTCTGGTGACTGGGCTAGCCAATCCTGGAACACCTTGATCATCTTCGCTTTCTGGAACTTTGATGTGGATGCTGAAGTATGAGAAGGAGCGCTATCCTGCTGAAGAATTTGCCATTTTCTGTGGTTTGCAATGTAATGGGCTGCACAAATATCTTGACCTTGGGCTGTTGATGTTGCCATCCACTCTGCAGATCTCTTGCACTCCGCCATACTGAATGTAACCCTAAACCATAATTTTTCCTTCACCAATCTTGACTGATTTCTATAAGAATCTTGGGTCTATGCAGGTTCCAATAGGTCTTCTGCAGTGTTTGTGATGATTGGGATGCAGTTCAACAGAGGATTCATTGGAAAAATCTACCTTTTGCCACTTTTTCAAATGATCAACTAGAAGTCAAGTTATTATTTGTTGCTCTTACAACTAGGATTGATGACAAGACTTTAGTCAGGTAGTGTATAATACCAAAGCTATCTTAATTCATAGCTTTTTGATTTAGTGGCTAATTCATATTTAGTACGATTTGCTAATCCTCCAATGATGGTTGGGTTAAGGGGTGAGGTTTAGTGCCATGCCTCCTTTTAGAAATCATACATTTTTGTATGACTGAACTTTCCACTAAACTGTCAAAACGTTAAAAAACATAAATTTCTTCATGAGATCAGGCTGATAATACTACTTTCTAAAGAACTATGCAGTTTAAAGTAGTAGGCATATTACATTTGTCCAAAGTTTATACAAATTTAAATCTTATGTGACAGGTATAAAGTTGAGGCAGCTACACTCTCAACACAACTGCACTGTAAAAAAATATATAATTAATAATCATATAATCAATTAGTTGGTTAATTTTAACTTATTAAACTAAGTTAATCATGTTTTAACTTAATTTTATGAGTTATGCAAGCTGTTTTAAGTCAGTTTAATATAAAGTGCAACCAAAAAGTATTCATAGAGCTTCACTTTTTTCACATTTTTTTTTATGTTACAGCCTTAATCCAAAATTGATTAAATTCATTTATTTCCTCGACATTTTACACACAATAATGTAAATTGTTGCAAATTTATTAAAAATAAAAAAGCTGAAAAAAAATCACATGTACATAAGTATTCACAGCCTTTGTCGTGAAGCTCTAAATTGAGCTCAGGTACATTCTGTTTCCACTGATCATTCTTGAGATGTTTCAGCAGCTTAATTGGAGTTCACCTGTGGTAAATTCTGTTGATTGGACATGATTTGAAAAGGCATACACCTGTCTATATAAGGTCCCAGGGTTGACAGTGCATGTCAAAGCACAAACCAAGCATGAAGACAAAGGAATTGTCTGTAGACCTCCGAGACAGGATTGTCTTGAGGCACAAGGCTGGGGAAAGTTACAGAAAAATGTCTGCTGCTCTTAAAATTTTAATGAGCACAGTGGCCTCCATCATCCGTCAGTGGAAGATGTTTAGAACCGCCAGAACTCTTCCTAGAGCTGGCCAGCCATCTAAGCTGAGTGATCGGGGGAGAAGGACCTTAGTCAGGAAGGTGATCAATAACCCAATGGTCACTCTGTCTGAGCTCCAGCGTTCTTCTGTGGAGAGAAGAGAACGTAGAGAAGGACAACCATCTGTCCAGCAATCCACCAATCAGGCCTGTATGGTAAAGTGGTCAGACGGAAGCAAGTCCCCACCTGGAATTTGCCTAAAGGCGTCTGAAGGACTCTCAGACCATAAGAAACAAAATTCTCTGATCTGATGAAACTGAAATTTAACTCTTCGAGGGAATGCCAGGCGTTACATTTGAAGGAAATCAGGCACCGCTCATCACCAGGCTAATACCATGTCTACAGTGAAGCATGGTGGTGGCATCATCATGCTGTGGAGATGTTTTTCAGCAGCAGGAACTGGAAGACTAGTCAGGATAGAGGGAAAGATGAATGCAGGAATGTACAGAGACATCCTGAATGAAAACCTGCTTCAGAGTGCTCTTGACCTCAGACTGGGGGGACGGTTCATCTTCTAGCAGGACAATGACCCAAAGCACACAGCCAAAATATCAATGGAGTGGCTTCACAACAACTCGGTGAATGTCCTGTAGTGGCTCAGCCAGAGCCCAGACCTTAATCCTATTGATCTCATTTCTGGAGAGATCTGAAAATGACAGTACACTGTCGCTTTTTCTATCCAACCTGATAGAGCTCGAGAGGTACTGCAAAGAGGAATGGGCAAAAATTCCCAAAAACAGGTGTGCCAAGCTTGTGGCATCATATTCAAAAAGACTTGAGGCTGTAATTGCTGCCAAAGGTGCATCAACTAAGTATTGAGCAAAGGCTGTGAATACTTATGTACTTGTGATTGTTCAGGTTTTTTATTTTAAATAAATTTACAACAATTGCAAAAAATCTTTTTCACATTGTCATTATGGGGTATTGTGTGTAAACTTTTGAGGAAATAAATTAATTTAATAAATTTTGGAATAAGGCTGTAACAAACAAATGTGGAAAAAAATGAAGCAATATGAATACTTTCCAGATGCACTGTAGTAGACTTCAAATAACTAAGTTTAATTTGATTCTGCTTAAAAATTTAAGGCAAGCAGTATTTTTTTTACAGAGTAGGTTTAATCCCCTTATAGAAGTGATTTTTTTTGCATAACAGGTCCCCTTAAATGTATGTTGGTGCAACAGGGGAATTGTTGTGGGTTGGGAGGGTTACTAAAAACTAGAAACAGTTAAAAGCTTACTACACTAGTATATATTTCATGTCTGTTAAATAAACACACTTTGGAGAAATATGGTATATCAAAAAATACTAAATATTAAACACAGAATACCTTAACCATGCCAGTTATGGTATTGACATTGATTCCAAAATACTTAATTAGACATTATAAATGTTGACATTTTAAAAGAAAATTCTCCCACAATGTTCAAGCATGCTTCAAGATCATAAACAACAAAAACAATCCCGATAAAAGATCAAAAATCAAAGATGGGCTGTATATTATGTATTTTTATGATTAACATGCCTGTAAATTTGACTGCCTAAAATTGTTTAGTTGAATTAAATGAAAAGTTCTAGTCATCTCAACTTACATTAGTCAAACTGACCAAAAATATTAAGTTAAAGATTATATAAGTAAAACAATTTTGTCGAAACCTGATTAACTAATTAATATAAGTTGACGTAAGATAACACATTTGTTGTAATTTTTTACAGTTGTGATTAATATCCTGACAGGAAGATCTGGCAGAGTTTTAAAGACACAGTTCACCCCAAAATTCTGTCATTTAATCATCCTCCACTTATTCCAAACCTGTTTGGGTTTCTTTCTTATGCCAGGCACAAATATAGAATATAGGAACATCCATAGTATTTTTGTTCCTATATGGATGTCAAGGGCTGCTTTTCCCCCAACATTCTTCAGAATGTCTTGTTTTGTTTTTGTGTTTCTGTTTACTCACTACTTGAGTGTGAGTAAACCGTGAGGAACTTTTCTTTTTAAGTGAACTATCCTTTAAAAAAGTTTCACTGTAAAAAATACTGGGTTCCAGTACATGAATGAATGAAGTTAACTCTTAACAATCAAGTTGGCCAACAAAGAAAAACTTCAGAATTCTGCTGATTTTATAGAAGTAGTTTGAACAGATAGCAAACATATTTTTTTAAGTATGACTATAAGTATTTATTTTCCCAAAGACGTTGAGGGCTGATTATGTTAGTATGTTAGCAGATTATGTTAGCTGTCTACAGTTAAGACAGACATAAAACTGCAAGGCAAGAGATCCAGACCAAGATAACAATTTTATGATCATCTTGAGTGATATGAAGCATGTGATTAACAAAGTGCAGTAAACTCAAAAGCAGTAAAGCCACAGCAAACAGACTGCTTGCAACCTTTATTACAAGAATTAAAAATGAGTATAGAACAATATCAGAATTTTTATTCACTCATTTTCTTTTCAGCTTAGTCCCTTTATTAATCTGGGGTCATCACAGTGGAATGAACCGCCAACTTATCCAGCATATGTTTTACGCAGCGGATGCCCTTCCGTCCACAACCCATAACTGGGAAATATCAGATTTTTCAGCATTTCAAAATAGTTATGACATGTATCTTTAACATTTTGGTAGCACTTCATTTTACAGCATCACTTACCTAAAAATGTACTGGGTTAAACAAGGTAGTGGATTAAAGGAATTTACCTTATTATCTAGTTTATGTAATGACTATGAAATGAAGCCTACATACTTTAGTATATACACACAAAACAGGCATTAAAAGTGAGAAAAATCTTCATTATATTAACTTTTTTTTACTGAATTATTTATTTGATGGCAGTAATTATTATCAACACACCTATAGCTTGTAGATTTTTACATGGATTTAAACTATAATTAATTCTCAATAACTGTACTTTTACAGTGTGTTCTGTGCGTTTGCAAGGGGTTAAACCAGTTTGAGTTCAGTTTCCACAAGTTTTGCCGGGTGTGGTTCTGTTTATATGCAAATATAAGTACAAATTGATAAAAGAACCTTTGCTACATAGTGATGATTATAATTCTTGAGGCAAAAGGTGTCGTTGTGACGAAGAATGTCTTGGAAAATTGTAAGCGTATTAATCACAGTGATGAAATCTCATGGCGTGAAATATTTTGGTAAGGCCTTTAATACTATTTGAATGATTCATACTGTCGCTCTAGTTGGCACATACTGTATAGGCATTTCCGGCCGGTGACATTCAGAGAACTGGATCAGGGAGTAGATGATTATTTTGACATCAAGTTGATTGTGCGAAAAGATGAGTCATAACAACAAGGAGGGGTTTCCGGGATGGGAAGGGGGCGTGAGAGTGTTTTTGATGTCCAGTCAGATAAACATATGGTAAATTTAACTAAAGCGTCACAAAACCGCCATTCAATGCCAGCAGCTACAAAAAAAAACTATCTCAGGTAGCAAAGACTTTGGCGTAAAGCTGATACAGCAAGCATTCATCCGGCACTGGCATGCAGCATGTGGGCCAAAAATGGCCCTGGTTTAGCAGAGGTGGTACCATATTTAATGCGGCACACACGATTTGGGCCAGATGTAAAATGTAGTATTTGGCCCAGGTGTAAAAAATTTATATGTGGGCCATGTAAGTTTAACCTATCTTGACCCACTTAAAATACATTTAAATGATTAATTTCATTGCAGTCGTGACACACCAAAATATCTGGCCCATTCATTCATATGCTTTTAAGCTTAGTCTCTTTATTAATCAGGGGTCGCCACAACGGAATGAACCACCAACTTATTCAGCATATGTTTTACGCAGCGGATGCTCTTCTGGCTGCAACCCAACAGTTGGAAACACCCATACACACTCATTCACACACATACACTACGGCTAATTAAGCTTATTCAATTCACATATACCGCATGTCTTTGGACTGTGGGGGAAACCGGAGCACCTGGAGAAAAACACAACGTCTCAGGGAGAACATGCAAAGTCCACTCAGAAATGCCAACTGACCCAATCGAGACTCGAGCCAGTGACCTTTTTGCTGTGAAGCAATTGTACTACCCACTGCGCCACCGTGACTCCCGTATCTGGCCCAGTTATGGGTTATTAACTTGGCTGAGACTTATCCCAGATATGTTTCTTATCTGGAAGCCAGACTTCGTCCAGTCATTTACCGTAATTCACTACGGCATGTGGGCCAAGCAAAAGCTGATTGTGTGGGATGTGGGATGTAACAATGTTTTAAAAATTAAGGATCCAAAATTGGTTCACAATGAATATCATATTATTGGTTCTCCAAAAACGTAGTTACAACTGAAAGGTCCCGTGGAGCACTTTAAAATGAGTAATGTGCATTTTTTTTTAAACATAGTCTCAACTGAAAAGGCGGGGTATGGAGTAGCCCCTCCCCATTTTAAAAAACAGCTAATAGTGTTTTGTTTTTCTAGCTGCACTAGCTTATAGATATCTTAAAACTAACATACTAACATCTAAAAAAACGTTACTTTAATTTCACTGGACCTGCTAAAAATTAATATGTTTGGTAAACATACTGTAGTTAAAATAGGCAGACTAAAGCTGCGTCCCAAAAAACGAAGGTACTTATGCACACTCAACAGCATAGTATTGACCTTTTTCTTCAATGCAGAAATGTGCTCGTTTTTGCGATTGTTTTAGAACTTCCGATTCAGTCGCCTATAGGAGAAGGAATATTATTCCTATATTAAGGAATAATAAACGGCAGAAAACTGTCAAACTACTTGCTCTACGAACAAGTGTTTGCATGACTATACAGAAGAAATAAAATAATATAATAAGAAAATATCAGTTTCCAACAAGCAGCAAATCAAGCAGTTTTTATCATCTAAAAAATGAATGGAAGTGAATGAGACCGGAAGTCTCAAGCCAAAAACATTCAAATGGCTGTGCCTGCTCTTACGAGGAGAATAAGGTGAATATGAATGTAGTGTCGTCCCAAATGGAAGACAAATGGGTTTTTTTATTAAGCGGAAATGTATTAATAATATTTATTATTTTTAACGGTTGAATGAATGCATCATCCGGGTATTTAAAGTGCACTTATTATTTTTAGAGTTTTTAGTGTGGATGCACTTACACTATTTATACTATAAAATGGCGTAGAATAGTGAATAAGTATGCTTTTTTTCACACCTCATGAAAGCTTAAACTCGATTGAGAAATAAATTGAGAAACAAACTCCATCAATTTGACAACATGTAAATTCTCACAATGCAAATACAGAAACGCCTTGTTTAAAGGGAGTGATATACAGGGGCGAAGCCTGATATTACAAACAATCAGGGCTTAAATGTTCCGTGAAGTGCTTTGAAATGTGCATTTTTAGTCGATGTTTGACGCAATCTTAACTGAAACACAAAAACAATGCGGGGCATAGAGTAGCTCCTCCCTCTTTTATAAAAATAGCCAATAGCGTTTTGTTTTTCTCACAGCTCTGCCAGTGAGAGTGCTTGAGCTCAATGCATCAAATGAACAACAAATGAGACGCATCTTGAAGGGGGCGGGGCATGTCAGATACTAGAGAGCATTTGATTGGTCAAGATTTGTTGAGAAACTGAAGGATGAGGTGACATAAAAAAAATGCTGATTCATTTAGGCAGAAGTAACAAACTACAAGTTTTGGATGTTTATATCATATTTATATTTTCTAAATGTGAATTTTGTCACTGTTTTGGAGCACACTAGCTAAAGGATTTCCTTAAAAAAATTTGATATCCTTAGAAAATTAGCTTGTTCTGTTAAACATCATTTGGGAAATATTTAAAATAGAAAAAATATACAGGAAGGAACAGGATATGTTTCTTAAATAGTTATATGTTTATATATTCAACAAGGTACTGGAAATATTCCTCAGAGAATTTGATCCATATTCACTTGATAGCATCACGCAATTGCTGTAGATTTCTTAGCTGTCCATCCATGACGTGAATCTCCCGTTCCACCACATCCCAAAGGTGCTTTGTTTGGATTGAGACCTGGTGAACTCATGAACATGTTCAAGAAACCAGTCTGAGATGATTTGCTCTTTATGACATGGCGCGTTATCCTGCTGGAAGTAGCCATCAGAAGATGGGTACACTGTGGTCATAAAGGGATGGACGTGGTCAGCAACAATACTCAGGTATGCTGTGGCATTGACATGATCTGTTGATGGATCCATGCTTTTATGTTGTTGATGCCAAATTCTGACCCTACCATCCGAATGTTGCATTAGAAATCGACTCATCAGACCAGGCAATGTTTTGCTAATCTTCTATTGTCCAATTTTGGTGAGCCTGTGCGAATTGTAGCCTCAGTTTCCTGTTCTTAGCTGACAGAAGTGGCACCCGTTGTGGTCTTCTGCTGCTGTTGCCCATCCGCCTCAAGTTTGGATGTGTTCGGCATGTGTTCAGAGATGCTCTTCTGCATACCTCGGTTGTAATGAGTGGTTATTTGAGTTACTGTTGCCTTTCTATTCAATAGTATCTGGATGCAGCCTTTATGATGCAAGCTGAGATTGCATCACTCAGCGATGCAATGTCAGACACAATGCACTCAATGGAGTGAGTACATCACAGTGACGGGTAGGGTTAGGTGAGCGCATTAAAAAGCATTGGATGCAGCCCAGATTGCACTGCACCAAGTCTGCAGCCAGAGCCCTCTCTTTCTATCAACTCCAGTCTAGCTATTCTCCTCTGACCTCTGGCATTAACAAGGCATTTGTGCCTACAGAACTGCCTCTCACTGAATATTTTCTCTTTTTTAGACCATTCTTTGTAAACTCTAGAGATAGTTGTGCGCGAAAATCCCAGTAGATCAGCAGTTTCTGAAATACTCAGACCAGCCCGTCTGGCACCAAACAACTATGCCATGTTCAAAGTCACTTACATCACCTTTCTTCCCCTTCTGATGCTCAGTTTGAACTGCAGCACATCGTCTTGACCATGGGCGTTGCTAGGCCTATTTTAGGGGGGCTGTAGCCTCCCTATATTTCTTCTCAGCCCCCCTAAAACTTTTCAAATTAGCTCATAAACTGTAGAACAAATTATCGTCTCTGTCCCCTTTAAATTTCATATGAACACGGCGGCAGAATTCAGCTCCTTACTGACTTTCGTTTTTCATTTGATCAGCAAACTCCAGCTGTGCAGAGTGAGAGAACAAGGTGTGTGTTTAACAATAAATAGTTAGAAAATATGCCTATGTGCAGTTCTTTGCTATGGATACACTTGTATCACTTGTACCCCAATGTCATATAGGAGCAATCCGGTTTCCAATCTACTGTTTCCTCAGTGCTCACCTCATAATCACAGCTGTTTCCCCCAGCGAAAAATGTAACTCTTAACGAACATTTTACTATTTTTATTTCAAAATGAACTACCATTATAAAACACGTTACAGTGCATGTGGCATTATCTATTCAACAGTCATGCACAGAAAGGATTATTCCTTTTTTAAGGATTATTAGAATGTACTCATTTTAACTGTCAGAGTCACTGACAGAGATAGAAACATGTGTTGTCTTGTATTAAACATATGTCCTATTTTAATATTATGATTCAGTTTGTGAAATATGTGAATTAGTTAATATATATATGTATGCAATTTAATTAGAAAAGTGTTTTATTTATTAAATACATGGAAACAAAAATTGTACTTCAACATATAAAGTGGCTTTGACTGCAGTAAACAGGTGTGTTGAGCCTATTTGGCTCATTCAGAACTCAAATGACTGCACGTTAATACAATACAGTGGAATACTGCTAGTTTAACATACAACTATACCATATTAGTCAATCATTGTTAAGTGTATTACTATTAAATTATTACTTATTTAATATATATATATAGTATATAGTAATATATATATACTTATTTAAAATGAAAATCCTAAAATTGCCCTAACCCCACCCCTACCCGTCACAGTGACGTCACTCACTCCATTAAGTGCATTGTGTCTGACATGGCATCGCTGAGTGATGCAATCACAGCTTGCATCATAAAGGCTGCATCCAGATACTATTGAATAAAGTAGCCAGTGAGTATATATATACAGAAATAATATTAGAATTTAGATTAATACATACACAAATAAGAAAAAAAATATTAATATGATTTTAATATTAATATAATATATATAATTTAATATAATATGAAAAATATATTATTGATAATAATAATAATAATAATAATAATAATAATAATAAACATAATAAAATTAAATACACAACTGTACATTCGTTTAGATAATAATGTTTCTAGTTTTGTCCACTGGCTGACACATATTTTGACACAATACATATTTTTCTGCTGCATATTTTGTTCTTTCTCTCTATTACCAAAGCACTTCAATATGTAATATATTAAAATCATCAAATAATAATACAGTAAATAGAAAATAAATGACAAAAATAAAAATTATTTGATAAATATAGTAATAATAATAAGTCTAGATTATTTAAATAAGATACATGAATTTACATTAACCATTTATTATGGTGTGTAGGGTGTATACATATTTTGCAGCTAGTCTAGACATCAAATCAGACGGACAGAAATTGGACAGACTGGGGGTCAGACTGATGCAGGTGCAGCCAGAACTGAAAAGCTCGCTTCTGAATCTCAGAAGTTCAGCCGGTATAAGCCCAGTTCAGCCCTGCAGGCAATGTTAGAGGTGTTTCTGGGGATATGTAATATGTTTTTAGCAAATTCTAATTGTGTTCGATCAATTTAACTTTTATTTCAATTTTCTAATTTTAATACTGGTCCCCAAATTTCACTGCCATATAGTAAGATTGCCTTCTCGCTCAGTCTCTCTCTCTCTCTCTCTCTCAGACATATTGGATTCCACCAAGAAGCATTCCATGCACTGGAAACATGAAGTAATCCCCATGAAACTTCATTCTTTAGCAGTGAGAATCTCTGCTGTCTTTCACAAAATAGTTGTGTTCTCTGTTAAATGGAACTTTGCATTACTTACATAACATTTCACTCCTGTTTGAAACTAAACTGGGTCTAGTTTGAATTCAATTTTAAAAACACTGGCTTAAAAGATCTCATAGATATAGAAAGAAATGTAAAAAAAATTACACCTATCCCATCCTCCCATACTGTGTTTCAGAGGAACTTCATTCTCTCACAAAATGATCATTTAAATATTCTGATGACAGGTTATACTTGTAGGTTTAAATAGTCTTGTATTTCAGTACAAATGTTTTATTTAATGGCTGCACAATGGCTCAGTCGCCTCACAGCAAGATGGACGCTGGTTTGAGTCCCGGCTGGGCCAGTTGGCATTTCTGTCAGGAGTTTGCATGTTCTCCCCATGTTTGCGTGGGTTTCCTTAGGGTGCTCCGGTTTCCCCCACAGTCGGTGGACATTTGGTAATAAGTGAATTGGGTAAACAAAATTGGCCTAGTGTATGAGTGAGTGTGAATGTGAGAGTGAATGGGTGTTTCCCAGTACCGGTTCTGATGTTCTGATTGCCTTACATAATGATTTAAGAATAAATGGTGTAAAAAGTTGAATATTTAAAACAAAGAGCCACAGACTCCAATAATAAAACAATATATATTTTTAAGATTGTACAACATAATAATTTTAATTATTTTGTATTAATTTAAGGTGGATGGGGGCCATGAAAATGACAATATATATATTTTTTCAGAACTAACTTTTGTGTTCCACTGAGGAATGAAATACCTATTAAAGGAATTGTTAACTCTAAAAAAATAATAATTTACACACCGCTTTATTACTACACATTCTTTTCAATACTTTCTCTTTTTTTTTGTTACACAAAAAGGAAGATATTTTGAAGAATGTTGTTAGTAGCCACTGACCTAGGGAAAAAATGCTGTCAGTGACTTTTTTTTCACACATTCTTCAAAATATTTGTGTGTGTGTGTGTGTGTGTGTGTGTGTGTGTGTGTGTGTGTGTGTGTGTGTGTGTGTGTGTGTCTGTGTCTGTGTCTGTGTGTGTGTTCATTCAACAAAAGAAAAAAACAGGTTTGGAACAAGTAGAGGTTGAATAAATGTGACCCTGGACAACATATCATACTGTACGTGTCTTATTTTATTTATTTATATAAATTTAGGATAGGAAAATATTTGGACAATTGAAACTCTGGAATCTGATTGTTCAAAAGAAATCGAATATTAATTAAAATCAGGTTTAAAATTAGCTTTAGCAACTCATTTTACTAATCAAAATTTGACTTTGATATATTTACAGTAGAAATTGTATAAACAATTCTTCAATAAACATAATCTTCACATAATATTGTATATAATATATTTGACATCAGTTAAAAATCCGTTTATTTTGACCCATTTAATGTATATATTGCCAAAATATACCTATGAGACTTTTTAAAGAGGTTTTGTGGTCCAGGGTCACATGACCGCTTTTCCGTTTTCTGGGTAAACTAGGCCTTTAATTGTGCTAAAAAACATTGTAATTCACTGCTTAAAAGTAATTTAATATGTTAAACCAGTTTGATAACTTAGCCACAAAGGCTTTGACAGTCATTCTGGATAAACTTCGTTATTGTCCAGGAATGAGAAAGCCATTACATAATATTTACTTTCGTAGAACAATGGTGCTTTGACTGATGGTAATTTAATCCATTAAACGATTTCGTGCTTTCTCCAGGGAGTGTAAACACTAACGTTTGCATTACTTTAATAAGATGGCGTAGGCTAATCCAAATTAGGTGTACTCTTAAAATTACACCGCTATTGTTATACTTAATTCGTGAATACTTACCCATCACAATAGAGAAGAATTATATGAATATAAATACTTAACGCGATTTGTCAAACGCTGATTTGATATGACACAAGGTTTAAATAACTTTCTTAACAACGACGCAAAGTGTGAAGTCTAGTGTTGAAGGCTAGTTTTGCTGTATTCTATCTCCACCTAGAGGCTTTTTGAATGACTAACATGGTTATTTCCTTACCAAAGAAATTGGCAACATTTTTTTTTAAAGAACAATGAGGGGAAAAAAAGAGGAGACTTCAATACTCTGGATTTGCCATTATTAGCTTTTTTGTTTAAATTATTTTGGTGTCTAATTTATAAACTACAGATTACGTCACATCTCTTGAAAATAGTCAACATAAACTATTAAAAATATTAGAAAGTGTGTACAGATTCAGGATGCGAAATACCCTGACTGAAATATGTTTTCAGTGCTTAGAGGAATATTTAGTGTATTGTAACATAACCTCTATTTCCTCTGGGTCAAATTAGGCCTATACAAACTATATGTGTCTAGTTTTAATTTACTTTAAAGCTATATGCTAAAAAAAATGCTGGGTTCCGCAAAATTCCTTCATGTTGTCCCAACACAAATCATTTAAGTTAACTTAATTGTTTTTTTTTTTCAAATTTAAGTTTATTGAACATAAAACAATTAGGTTATTCCAAAAACCTCTCAAGAATTGTGTTCATTCAGCTCATTATAAATAAGTAGTTTGAACAAGCAGCAAAAATATTTATTTGAGTGCAGGCTCGTAGCCAGGGGTGTTCAGGTGGTTTGAAAGGCCTACCCCCCACTGACAAAGTCCAGAATTTGTCCCTGTATGAGCTCAATTGTTCAATTTTAAATAACTGATAGAAGAAGGCTTTAAGACAAATTACATTTTTAATTAATCAAATGGACAAATTCAGGAAATAAGCTGGCCAGTTATTTGCCCATAGGCTACAGTTTTTAGTTTTGATTCCTAATTTAGATTTTTAAATGATGGATGATAATAAATTAGCTTTTTAAAAATAAGTATTTTTTTATTTCTTTATAATTTTTTTTTATTTAAAATTCTTATCCCTTAACATTATTTATAAAACTGTAATAACATACAGTTTAAATACACATTTGTAAATAAACACTTGGTAAAAGAGTATGGTAAGCACTTTGACAAAATTCTAGGAAATTTTGTGTTGCATCAAAAAGTGTGGTTATAATCACTATCCGACAAGCACTAATTTGATCCAACAAAGATTGGTGCTTAAAATGTCACTACCTCAAAATTTAATAGAAAATGAGATGAAAAAACGCAAAAAGTTCTACTTTTTGAGATGAAAGTACCAACCCTTTCAATAGTCTGGCTACAGGCCTGGAGTGATGTAGATACAACTGAATCTGTCTAAATGTGAGAGCTTAAAAATAACAAGCCACTGTGTGTAAAACTAAAAACATGGCCATTGGGAATTAAAAATATTTAAAAATACTAATGCAAAGTCAAAACAAATTCTATACATTTTAACAGATTATTTATGGTTAGCCAGATATCTTTCTGTTCAAGTAAAAAAAAATTTTTTAAGTAAAGCAGAAGCTCTCTCGAGAACTACATCTTTTCTTCACTAATTAATAATAAAATAAGTGCCACATATTCACTTGGAGAAACATATATCTCACAAAAACTATCTGATGGTGGGTTAAATGTTTTTAATTCTGTGAAATTCAACTCAAAAAACTTTTTGTATTTTGTATTTTTTTTTTTAAATCTAATGTATAGGTATTTCCAAGAATTAATACTGGTGACTTCTTGTTTTATACAGAACTTAATGGAACTGGGTTCAGCATAACATACACTGTAAAACCCAAAAAGTTAAGGTAACTCAAACCATTTGCGGTCAAAAACTAATCCTACACTCTCAGTAATAAAGGTACATGAGCTGTCACTGGGGCAGTGCTTTTTAAAAAGGTACATATTTCTCCCTGAAGGGTCCATAATGGCACCTCAAAGGTACGTTTTAGGTGCATCTGGGCACTAATATGCACCTCTGAGGTACCACTGTGGACTCTTTTGGTACAAATATGTATCTTTTAAAAAGGTACGGCCCCAGTGACTGCTCATATACCTTTATTTCTGAGAGTGTAATGAGTGTGAACTTAATCCATTTGAGTAAATAAAGCAATTTGAGCACAGTAAAATCCAATAAACGAAGAGAACTCAAACTGTTCTATAATGTAAAACTCAATAAGTTAAGGCAACTCAAACCGTTTGAGGAAACCAATTGCTACAAACCATTTGAGTTAAAAAAACTAATCTATATGAGTAGTTAACTTACTCCATTTAAGTTTAAGTATTTAATTATTAATATTATTAATTAATTATTAATATTATTTGATTATTATATAATTATTAATTAATATATTAAGTATTTAATTATCTCATTAACTTCAACACTGAGTTCAAAACTCTTTTCAAATGAGTAGAATTAACTTTCAGTAAATTTTGAGTTAACTACACTCATTCCATTTGATAAAGCTGACTGTTGGGTTTTACAGTGTATTACTTGTAAACCAGCTTATTGACAAGAATGTGAAATTATAGACTAACTATAATTTTATTACGATACATGGCTATCCTGTAAATAAAGCCACAGCCATATCAACCTGCAGCCCAAGACCAGTTACTCACTGAAGCTAAGCAGGGCTGAGCCTGGTCAGTACCTATGGGAGACCACTTGGGAAAACTAAGTTGCTGTTGGAAGTGGTGTTATCGAAGCCATGCAGCAGGGGGCGCTCAACCTGTGGTAATAAAGGAGACACCACACTGTCAGTGGGTGCCGTCTTTCGGACGAAACATTAAACCAAGGTCCTGACTCTCTGTGTTCATTGAAAAATCTCATGCCATTTCTCATAAAGTGTAAACCCTGGTGTCCTGGCCAAATTCCATTGGCCCTTACCCATCATGGCCTCCCAATCATCCCCATCCACCGATTTGGCACTATCTCTGTCTCTCCACTCCCCCTATAGCTACGTGTGGTGAGTGCATTAGTGCCGTTGTCCTGTGGCTGCCGTCACATCATCCAAGTGGATGCTGCACAGTTGTGGTGGTGTGGAAAGACTCGCTCATGATTGTGAAGCTCTTTGGGTATATGGCACTATAAATTTATATTATATTATATTTATATTATACACTATAAATGCGCTATACATACACACATTATATTAAATAAAAAATTTAATTATGAGTTGCCTTAACTTATTGAGTTTTACATTATAGAATACAATGTCACATCAATAGATTCTGACTGTCAATGTTTTATCAGCCATTAGCTGAGAAAATATTTCCCAATGATATTGTTTCTCTAAGTCTTCGTTATATAATCATTATATTTGTGGTCTGATCCTAGGGCATGTGCACACATAGGGCTCAACCTGTGCAGTGTACATGCCCTTTTGAGTCTGGGATATAAAGTGCCCTTACAAAAAGTGACCCCCTAACTCCCAACAACCCCAATTATTTTAAAACTCTGTCCTATGCTGCCTGACCTGGATTCGCAGTCAAATATTGTAAATCAATAGGACGTTCATAACAAATAAATAAATAAATAAACAAAAAAATAAATAGAACTGACTAAAACCAAAAGCTTAAATAAAAATTATCGGAAGAAAACAAACTTCACAAAACAAACAACAACAACAACAACAACAAAAATCTTTATGATTATATAACATATGGTTGTTATTTCCTTTTCCTTGTTTGTGTTGTATTGTAATTTTATTTAGTATTGTAATTGTATTTTTATTAATCTTATAATTTAAGTATTATTTATTCGATTTTTCTTTATTTTTATTGCTGCTATTTGAACTTTTTGGAGTTGTATTAAGCATTTTGTATGTTCTTTTTTATTGCAATTTTAGAACACAGAACATACAGGGCAATAACAACATTATACTGACATCAATATAAATACAATATAAAAAAAGAGAAAAATAAATTACAATTATTCAAAGACAAAATTTAAGGCTTTAAAATAATTAGCAGTTCTTTTTGCTTTGGCATTTTTTTTCTTTTATTGTGCATAGGTAATGACTTATTTCCATTTTAAAGTGAGTAAAATTCGTTTTTTTACTTCCCATTTACATTTATGAATAAAAAAATTCCATATATAATGAGCAAATTAACAATATGGCAAATTTTAAAATCGACTGTATTCTCATAAAAAATAAAACATCTTTTTCTTTGAATTCCAATGCAATATTCGTACTCTGCTTAACAAAAAATAAAATAATTTTGTATGTTCTTTCAAGCATTAAAAATGTTATTTCCTTGAAGCAGACCACGTGACTGGAGCCAAGCCAAAGAAATGTACTTTCACTGTGGCTGAGCCAATGAGAGTCGCCGCTTCTCAACTCGAGTCAGCTGAACAGAAACACTGGCGCTCAGTCACATGATGCGCGATTTCACAGTTTCAGCGCATTTTCAGTTTTCATTGTACCGCACAAACCTGCAGTCCGACAACACATAGAAACACGACCGAAGACCCCGTAACATGGCCAGGATCGCACACTCTCCTAGTCTCCGCTGCTGCTTGCTGTTAGCCGTGTTTGCCAGTCAGTTTGTGGAGCGGGTGTGGGGAGTTTGGCCGCTGCCTCAGCAGATCCAACAGTCCGTTGACAGCTTCAGTCTGAGCCCGCAGCTTTTCTCCTTCACATACAGCCAGGACTCCGCTGCACAGGCGGGATGCTCCGTGCTGGACACTGCCTTTAAAAGATACTTCTCCATCATATTCCCTGACTTCACTAAAGGTTAGTTTTGTTATGTGGAATAAAAAACTATCTAAATATATAATATACTAAACAATTATAAATGTACTCTCATTGGCCACTTTATTAGGTACACAATGCCGGGTTGAACCCCTCTTTGCCTTCAGAACTGCCTTAATCCTTCGTGGCATTGATTCAACAAGTTACTGGAAATACTCTGAGATTTTGGTCTATATTGACATTGTAGCATCACGCAGTTGCTGCAGATTTCTTGGTTGCACATCCATGATGTGAACCTCCCGTTCCACCACATCCCAAAGGTGCTCTATTGGACTGATAACTGGTGACTGTGGAGGCCATTTCAGTACAGTGAATTCATTGTAATGTTCATGAAACCAGTCTGAGATGATTCACGCTTTATGACATGGCGCGCTATCCTGCTGGAAGTAGCCTTCAGAAGCTGGGTAAACTGTGGTCATAAAGGGATGACGATGGTCAGCAACAGAAACTGTTGATACAAGGCAGGATAGATCCGAGCTCTCATGTTGGTGACACCAAATTCTGACCATACCATCCGAATGTCGCAGCAGAAATCGAGACTTATCAGACCAGGCAACGGCAATCTTCTATTGTTCAATTTTGGTGAGCCAGTTTAAGTTGTAGCCTCAGTTTCCTGTTTCTAGCTGACAGGAGTGGCACCCGGTGTGGTCTTCTGCTGCTGTAGCCCATCCGCCTCAAGGTTGGACGTTTTGTGCGTTCAGAGATGCTCTTCTGCATACCTTGGTTGTAACGAGTGGTTATTTTAGTTTCTGTTGCATTTCTATCAGCTTGAACCAGTCTGGCCATTCTCCTCTGACCTCTGGCATCAAAAAGGCATTTGCGCCCACAGAATTGCCGCTCACTGGATATTTTTTTCTTTTTCAGACCATTCTCTGTAAACCCTAGAGAAATCCCAGTAGATTAGCAGTTTCTGAAATACTCAGACCAGCCCGTCTGGCACAAACAACCATGCTACGTTTAAAGTCACTTTATTTACCTTTCTTCCCCATTCTGATGCTCGGGTTAAACTGCACTAGATCGTCTCGACCATGTCTAAATGCATTGAGTTGCTGTCATGTGTTTGGCTTAATAGAAATTTGTGTTAACAAGCAGTTGGACAGGTGTACCTAATAAGTGTGCCGATGAGTGTATATACAGTAGTCAAGATTTGAAGTGGATCAAAACGTTTTTTATAATTGTCCTTACAATGTAAAGATATAATATCTTGGGGAAAGTTACTTTTGAAAGTAGTGCATTGCAATATTTAGTTACTCCTCCAAAAAGTAACATTAACTAGTTGTGTTACTAAACGTTACATTTTCAAAATTGTCCTAACAATGTTTTATTATTGTCATTTATATAGGCTATATGAGAATGATATAATGATAAACGGTGTTGGGGAAAGTTACTTTTGAAAGTATTGCATTACAATATTGAGTTAATCCACCAAAAAGTAACTAGTTGCCTCAGTTACGTATAATAGAACAAACATAATGCCAGGGTGATAGAAGGTGAATAATAATAACAGTACAAGAAAAATAAATAAAGAAATAAACAAAACAAACACAAAATAAGAGTATAAATAATTAAATAAAATTCTTACAATTTAAAAGAAGGACCTTTACTTTAATCAAAATTTTACTGTTACTTTTTAAAAATTCTCCTAACAATATTTTATTATTGTCATTTACTGTATAGAGGCTATATGATAATAATAGAAAGATCAATCGTGTTGGAGAAAGTTACTTTGGAAAGTATTGCATTACAATATTGAGTTAATCCCCCAAAAAGTAACTAGTCGCCTTAAGTTTTATAGTAAGTTATGTGTTATGTTGAGTAAACAAATTGATTAATATAAAAATGTATACGTGGCTGTATAAACAGTGATTTATCAGTATTTATTAGCAACAATATTGCAATATGTTGTATACTGGAATTCCATCACAAATTGCTGTTGTGATGGAATTGCTCCTCAGTGTTTGGACTCTCAGTAGTGATTATTAAACCACACTGAACTGAGCTAAACTAAACTAAACTGAACTTAAACACTGAAAACTGAACTGACACTTTTCAATTCACTATAAACTTCCATGTGAAGCTGCTTTGACACAATCTACATTGTATAAGCGCTATACAAATAAAGATGAATTGAATTGAATTGAATACTGTACGTTGTTATATACAGTATAGAAGAGGTTTAAGGATCAGAGTAATGAAAGTAATAAAACTTTACATTTTATATATCATTTTTTTTTTACCACAATACTGAATGAATATACTAAGTACCATTCAGTATAACAGTAATTTATATGCCAAAAATAATTGAAGACTCACATTATTTAGTGAAGGCCTAAAGTACTAATTAATTGCTATTTTATATTTTTATATTTTGAACACTGTTTTTTTTTTTAAATCAGTAGGTTTTACCCATTTAATTAGCTATTCTAGTAATGCTTTACAATAAGGTTGTATTAGTTAATGTTAGATATTAATGTATTTATTAACATGAACACATTGAAAGTACATTTATAACAGTATTTGTTCATGTTAGTTAATGAAAATAAAGTTGTGCATTGTTAGTTCATATTAACTCGCAGTGTGTTAATGTTAACAAGCATGACTTTGGATTTTCTAACGCATTAGTAAATGTTCAACTGTGATTAATAAATGCTGTACATGTATTGTTAATTATTAGTTCATGTTAGTAACTAACATTAACTGATGAAATCTTATTGTAAAGTGTGACCGTTAATCTTTTATATGTATGTTTAAAAAGTACAGGTATTTGAGACACAGATTTTTGCATTATACAGTATGTGCTGACAATGTATATTAAATGTTTAAAATATTACTTTGTTTAAAAAAATTCTTAGGAGGATTAAAATATAATTTAGACACTAAATATTTATTTTAGCCATTTTTACAATATTGAAAAAAAATATTGTTACAAGTATTTATTAAATGCATTTTTTTTGTTTAATACATTTGATCTAATAAATAAAGATTTTTTAAAGACATTACCAAGTTACATGTTATGAAAAAATGCAAGATAATTTTTTTTTATAAAGTTTAATTTAAGTTTTTTAAGTAGTTGGTAGTATTTAGCTGTTTATTTAATTATTTATCTTTGACATATTTTAGAAGAAACGAACGAAAGAATTAATAAATAAAGAAAGTATAGGGCTTCATTATTACACACTTATAAAAGGCCTTGTAGGTTCACATCCAAATACATTTCAATATAAACTTATGCATTTTGAAAATATAATTATTTTTCTAACAGATGGGCTTCATGACATGTGGTTGGAGCCAAAAGCCTTCGTTGTGTCAGTGAGTGTCAAAACCAGAGGATGTGACGGTTACCCTGACGAAGGTTCAGATGAAAGCTGTGAGTACTTCCTGGCAATGTCATAATGTTTTTACACGCGGCTCGCTTTGATGTGTTTGTTTCTTGAAGCTGCCACAGTTAAAAACACTCCAATTTTCTTTGAAATTTTTTTAAATAGGCTCATTTTACAACTTCTCTAGAGCTAAACAGTTGAGTTTGACCATTTTTGAATCTATTCAGCTGATCTCCATATCTGGCGGGGGCACTTTTAGCATAGCTTAGCATAAATCATTGAATCAGATTAGACCATTAGCATCTTGCTCAAAAAAAGTTTTGATCACTTTCTTCTTTAAAGCTTGACTTTTCTATAGTTACATCGTGTATGAAAACCAACGGAAAATGAAAACTTCTAAAATAAGCCAAAAAAAGTGGAGTGTTCCTTTAAATCTAACATAAACAAGAACATAAAAAGGTGCATTATGAGCTGTGACAGACAAAATAAAGGTCCTCCAAGGTCCTAAAATCTGTAGGTGACCTGAATTATCACTAGAAACCATCATACACGCATGTTTGTTTTTGTGAATTGTGGGACATTAGGTTTTCATTGTTTTTATGCTGTACAAACTGTATTTTGTATTGCTCTAACCTCACCCTACCCTTAAACCGAACCATCACAGGAACCTACGTACAGTTTTACTTTCTGAAAAAAAGCTAATTTTGTGTGATTTTATAAGCTTTTTGAGAAATGAAGACAGCGGTGTCCTCATATTTCACCATTTTCTTGTAATACCTGTGTCATACCTTTGTAATTATACAGATTTGGGTCCTGATATGCCACAAAAATTTCTTTATTTATTAAGGCTACTTATTTATTATTACCAATGTTGGGTGTAATTAGCTACAAAGAAACCAGTTACTGTAATCACATTTATCTACTAAAAAAGTAAGGTAAGGAGTACTGTTTATTGTTATGTAATTTAATTACAGTTACCTATCATATACAATATTGTGTGACATAATTAAAATTATTTTTAATGACTTTTGTAGTTACTATGCCTGAAAAGTAACTTCATTCATTCATTTTCTTTTCAGCTTAGTCCCTTTATTAATCCGGGGTCGCCACAGCAGAATGAACTGCCAACTTATTCAGCATGTTTTTACGCAGCGGATGCCCTTCCAGCCGCAACCCATCTCTGGGAAATTACACACACTCATTCACACTCATACACTATGGACAATTTTGCCTACCCAATTCACCTGTACCGCATGTCTTTGGATTGTGGGGGAAACCGGAGCACCCGGAGGAAACCCACAGGGAGATGCAGGCAGAACATGCAAACTTCACACAGAAGCGCCAATTGACCCAGCCGAGGCTCGAACAAGCAACCTTCTTGCTGTGAGGCGACAATACTACCTACTGTGCCACTGCGTCGCCGAAAAGTAACTTAATTAGTCAATTTATTTACTTGACTTAACACTACTTACAATCCCTATAAAGCTTAATACATAGACAATTGAAATTGAACTCTTTTGATTCTTTAAATCTGAGCCGAACAGGACCTTTTAGCTTTATAAAATATATATATATTGTGTAAAATATATTTGTATACAGAGTAAAAAAAAATTAATCCAATATACTGTATATAATTCATTCATTTTCGTTTCGGCTTAGTCCCTATATTTATTAGGGGTCGCCACAGCGGAATGAACCACCAACTTTTTCAATTCAATTCATCTTTGTTTGTATAGAGCTTTTACAATGTGGATTGTCAAAGCAGCTTCACATGGAAGATTATAGTGAATTGAAAGTGTCAGTTCAATTTTCAGAGTTTAGGTTCAGTTCAGGTCATCCATCGATGCGCAGCTCTACAAGTCCCGAACCATGCAAGCCAGTGGCGACAGCGGCGGAGCAAAAACTTCACCAATTGGCGTAAGTGAAGTATAAAAACCTTGAGAGAAACCAGGCTCAGTTGGGCACGACCATTTCTCCTATGGCCAAACGTCTTGTGCAGAGCTGCAGTCTAGGTATCCAGCATATGTTTTACACAGAGGATGCTCTTTTAACTGGAACCCATGATTCAACGTGATTACGTTCATTTTAATTCAGCACTTTATTCTTGAAAAGTTAATTAATTAAACTAAAAAGTAACTCTCATTGCATTTTCATTCATTTTCTTTTCGGCTTAGTCCCTTTATTAATTCAGGGTTGCCACAGCAGAATGAACCACCAACTTATCCAGCATATGTTTTATGCAGCGGATGCCCTTCCAGCCGCAACCCATCTCTGGGAAATACCCATACACACTCATTCACACTCATACACTACGGACAATTTAGCCTACCCAATTCACCTGCACCACATGTCTTTGTACTGTGGGGGAAACTGGAGCACCCGGAGGAAACCCACGCGAATGCAGAGAGAACATGCAAACTCCACACAGAAATGGCAACTGACCCAGCCGGTCTCGAACCAGCAACCTTTTTGCTGTGAGGCGACAGCACTACCTACTGCGCAACTGCGTCGCTAGCATTGCATTTTTAAAAATGTAACTCAAATATTATGACTACTTGTTACTTAGAATGGTAATATTATTACTTGACTCGTGTTACTTGTAATGCATTATTAGACACTTATAAAAGTCCTTGTAGTTTCACATACTATGCCTGAAAAGTAACTTAATTGGGTTGGGTATCTTTGGGGTTATTTCGATAACGGTGATAAATCGATACTTTTAAAACGGATACTTTTGAATCACTAAATTATGGTAGATAACTCTAGAAAAACGTTTTATTTGACAAAAAACGTTATTTGAATCATTTTAATTGAACAATAAAATTAAAGTTTAAAGTATACATCAATTCTCATTTTGTTTATTTGAATTGCATTAATATATTTCTTTTGATCATTTGATTGTTAGCATGTGTGCATGATTTGCATTATGCAGTTAACAATACATTAGCTTACTACTAACCTGTGGAAAGGCTGTCATCAAAATCAGTAAACTCCTTTTTTCTAGGGTTGGCGAGTCGTCACTGAAAGGGTCAGATGTTGTCAAACGCAAGCTGTCAGACAATATTTAGGGCCCTATTATACAACCAGCACAATAAGGCGCAAGACGTGTTTGGCATGATTTGTTGTTATTTTCAGACCAGCACAACCCAAATTTTCACATTTTGCACCATGTTGTTTAAATAGCAAATTCATTTGCTCCACTTTAGGGACTCATGGGTGTTCCAGTCTAAAAAAGGAGGTGTGTTAAGGCGCATTGTTGGCGCGTTGCTATTTTGTTGAACTGAAATAGACTGCGCCATTAAAATAAAACCTGGTCTAAAGTGCAGCGCAGAGCGTGTTGTGCGCGTATGCAGGTCCAAAACACTTATACATTGCTTAATACACACAGGATGTACAGCAATACACAAATATCTTTACATATGAATACAAAAAGGATTAAAGGATTTAAGGATTAAAATGTTACAAAAATTATTATTTTCTATATAAATATAAAAACCACTACCTTCATGCCTTATTCATCTTGGGGGGCTTTTTTCAGTTTATTCATGACAATTTGCATTAGTATATTATTATTATTATTATTATTATTATTATTATTATTATTATTATTATTAGCTGTGTTATTTATTATATGCATATTTAAATTTGTTTTAATAAAAGCAAGTGTAAATTTGTCCACCTGTGGGGTTTTGGAGACGTCTGCATCACCATGTGGGGCATAAGAATAGGACGTGTGTTTGGATATAGCTCAGTTTTTGACCACACTTCTTTATTATTGTTCATTTATTCGTTTGCTGAAAATTAGAACTGAATTTAGAAATAGTTTTGAAATAAATATTTGTGCTTAACAAACTAAATTAAATATATAGGTTGATGGATGCCCTCAGTGGAGTGCGTACATCGCAGTTTCCTTATCCTTGAAAGTAAAGGAGTATAGTAAAAGTAAAGAGAAGGTAAAGCGACGGAATAGAGGAGGTTCATTCTTTATCATTGCGCTGCATATGCTCTGTTTAACTGTTTTCTCACTAGTAAAGCCTTCATTTTTTCCTCTTACACAGTCCACAATGTAAATAGCAAATACATCATGGTGTGACGCAGGTGACTCTTAAAGGGAATGGGAGATGAGACTCTGATTGGTTTAATGCAGGTTATGCTGAAAACACACCCATAACTCATTAAGAGAATAAGCACAACATTGTTAGACCATGCGCCAGGATTCGGACGCGCCATTAATGCTTTGCGCCATGCACTTTAAACTTTGCGCCTATGTTGTTAAAATAGATAATAAAATTCACTTGTATGTTTGTTTTTGTTTGGAGTGTAGCAAAAAAACGAAACTTTTCTATGTATTTTCTTGTTTGGCATCACAAAGTAAAAGCACTCAAGCTGACCATTTTATACCTTTGTAATTTTGGTTTATATTAAGGAGGAGATTTAGCATTGTAAAGCTTGCAGGATGTTTTGATGATACATATATCTCTTATATGTCAAAACAGCAAGGAAAAGTTGATGACTCCATTAAAAATGAGTTTGCTTGTGTCATTTTATGCTGAGTCCTTCTTTTGACGTTCTAATGATGTTTTGTTGTTTCAGATAACCTGAGTGTGTCAGACGGCCAGGCTGTGCTGAGATCAGTGACTGTATGGGGCACTTTGAGAGGTGTGACATACTTAAAAAAAAATGCATTTAATTTTTTGTTTAAACAACCCAAAGCGCTAAATATTTGTGTCTTTTTCAACTTCAGGTCTGGAGTCCTTCAGTCAGCTTGTGTACCGTGATGATTATGGCGCTGTGAGTATTTTGTGATGGTGTTTAGTCACATGGTTGTAATAAACAGTGTGGTGTTATATATGTTCATTTACTTTTTCATGCAGTATTTTATCAACAAGACAGAGATTGTAGACTTCCCACGTTTTGCATTTCGAGGACTTTTGTTGGACACTTCTAGGCATTATTTACCACTCCAAGCCATCTTGCAGACCTTGGTATGTATTTACTGTGGGGGAAAGATTTTAAAACACATTTAAAGTAATAATTCACACTGTATTATAATATTTGGGGATTTTCTTTTAGTTATATTTTCTTGAAATTAAGCATTTATGTAAATGCTTTATGTAAAGCGTTTATTTTATGTATTTATTTATTTTTTAATCTTATTTATTTTTATGTTTACTTGATTTATGTATTTATTTTTATTTGTTTATTTATCTTTTTAATTATATGTTTATTTTATTTTTTTATTTTTATTTATGTTTGTTTTATTTATTTATCTTTATATACTTATTGTATTTATTTTTGTTTATTTTATTTATGTAATTGTTTTTATTTGTTTATTTTATTTATTTATCTTTTTATTTATTTACTTGTTTGTTTGTTTGTATTTTTTCATAATACAAAGCTGTATTTTCAGCATCATTAGTCTTTAGAGTCACATGTTTCTACAGAAATAATTAAATATGCTTATTACGCATTTAAGCATAGTTAAAGCAAGTTATTTTCAATGTTGAAAACAGTTGTGCTGCTAATTATGTTAATCAGAATACTGTACATTGTTTTTTTATGATTCTTTGATGAATACAATAGTGACTTCTGTACTGTACCTTCGATCACATTAATGCTTTAATCTTTGCTAAATAAAAGTACAAAAAAAGTAATAAACAATAGTGTAAAATGCATTGAATTATCTTTTTCCCTTAGGATGCCATGGCATATAGTAAGTTTAATGTCTTCCACTGGCACATCGTGGATGACCCTTCCTTCCCGTATCAGAGCCGCACTTTTCCTGACCTCAGTAAAAAGGTAATACAAAAGGCTGTAAAATCACCACACATTAAATTGTGCTCTATTGCTGTGTTCACACCAGACACGGCACAAATAAATCGCGCTGTTTGGGTTTTGAGTTTACTCGCTTCATTCACGCTCAAATTTGCTTCATTCGCATGTGAAATTCACTTCACAATAGACGCAGATTTGTGTCATGGACAGGGCTTCTGTCTGCTCGGTGACTCTAGCTTTGTTGCTAAATGGCTAACATGGATTATATTGAGATAATACTTTGTGCTTCATCAGGGCTAAAAGCAGTGTATATTCGTTTGGCACCATTAGTCCACTAGATTCTTTCAGAGGTGCACCCAGCTCTCTGAGTTCACCTTCTCCAGAAAGTGTACCTGGATGATGGAAGCCTTCAGCGGTGCTTCAGACTGAGCCAAGCCCAGTTTGATAAACACCTGTCCAGGGTCGGCAAGAGGATTTCCCCTCGGGACAACAACAACAGGCGCTACATCATAATCACACCCCTACAAGAGAAAGCTCATGATTGGCTAAAGTGGCGTGAATGTCCACTGAAGTTCTAATTTTACACAGATTTTTCTGTGTCAACAAAATTGTAATAATACAAAGAGACTTTTTTGCAATATAAAGAACCTCTTATGACCGCTTATTAAAAAACATGGAAGTTTAATTTAGCTCATGCTAGGTTACTAGCACTGTGATGCTAACAACATGCTATGTAATTGTATTTATGTAAAAATAAATATTTTGTTATTTATGTTTTTTTACTTTTGTTAAGATGAAAAGATGTTTGTTTTTTTTTTGTATGCATAAGAGTTCCTTCTGTTTATAGCTTATTTAGGCTTATTCTTATATATATGTATATATATGTATATGTATGTGTATGTATGTATAACATTTTAGTTCTAGATAACAACAACGCTGGTGTATGTTTTTCTGTAGGGAGCTTTTCATCCATTTACTCACATCTACACACAGTCAGATGTGATGAGAGTGATTGAACACGCCAGGATGAGGGGCATTAGAGTCGTGCCAGAGTTTGACTCACCTGGACACACTCAGTCATGGGGAAAAGGTATATATACACACACACATACTTGTCTATAATATATAAATATATAAATTATATTTAATTATCACTAAACCCAAACCCACTGTTGTCTTATATACTTATGGACTAAGCTAAACCGTGTACACCAGGGGTGCTCAACCCTATTCCTGGAGATTGACCTTCCAGCAGTTTTCAGTTTCAGCCCATATCAAACACACCTGCCTGTAATTATCAAGCGCTCCTCAGGTTATAATTAATTGGTTAAAGTGTGTTTGATCATGGTTGGAGCTGGAATCTGCAGGTAGGTAGGAACAGAGTTGGTCACCCATGGTGTACACTAACTCTTTTTTTTTTTCTTTTTTTTACTAAACGAAAACTCAAACCGTTTCCCAGGCAATGTTTAAGGGTGGCCAGATTAGAGAAAAAAATGATCAAACTACCAAATAGTACTGTGTATATATATATATATTTTTATTATTATTATTATTATTATTATTATTATTATTTATTCTCAGGCCAGCCAGATCTCTTGACCCCTTGTTATAAGGGCAGTAAGCCTTCTGGAACTTTTGGCCCTATTGATCCAACAGTGGACACCACCTATAAGTTCATGGAGCGTCTCCTGAAGGAGGTGAAGTTTGTCTTTCCAGACTCGTATGTTCATTTAGGAGGGGATGAGGTCAGCTTTGCATGCTGGTACGTTTTTTTTTTTTTTTTTAACACATGTAATACACGTTAAAAGTGAAAACTGTGGTACATTTGATTTGATTTGACAAATGTTTTTTTTTTTTTTCTCAAACAGGCAGTCTAATCCCAATGTAGGAAAGTTTATGGAAAAGATGGGATTTGGGAGGGATTTTACCAAACTGGAGTCATTCTATATGGAGAGGTGAGGGAAATTGTGAGTTGTTTAGCAGCATATACAACTGTGACTTGGAGCAAAATTGGTACTGTTTGAAAAAAGCAATTTGACAAAATCTGGCATCCTTTTATCTATTACCTAGACAAAAACCCAATAGACTAATGTATCATTTGTATGTAATGTTTTAAAATATTTTTAACATACTCTGCAGTTTAAACAGGTCTTTGTAAAGAAGTCTTTTGAGGGATGGCCTGGGATGTAGGTGGGTTTATTTTAATGGTAAGACTTTATTTTGATGGTCCCTATAGCACATTTTGTTGACTAAAAGTTGTGTTGCAACTGCATGCCAATTAATTCTCATTTAAGTCTTAGTAGACTATCTGATCAATATCTATTGACACTGCTCCTACAACTTACTGTAAGAAACTTTGCAAGTACATGGCAACTTACACTAACCATAAGCCTAACCCCAACCTAACAGTCTTCTTATAATTCAGTGCGAGTTAGTTGGCATGCATATGCAATAAAACTTAAATTTAACAAAATGTGTTAAAGGGACCATCAAAATAAAGTGATACCATTTTTATTTATTTTATTTATTTGCATATTTAATATGTGGACAAAATATGTAAAATGGAGAATCTTTTTTCCTGAATCTTTGTCATCAATAAAACTTATTTGACAGAATTTTTTGTTGACACAAATTAACAACATGCACCACTATTTACATACTATATTTTTCTAAAGCCCCCTTTTGAATTTTCTTTTCTTTTTTAAATATTTCCCAAATGATGTTTAACAGAGCAAGGACATTTTCACAGTATGTCTGATAATATTTTTTCTTCTGGAGAAAGTCTTATTTGTTTTATTTTGGCTAGAATTAAATCAGTTTAAAACATTTTAAAACCATTTTAAGGTCAAAATTATTAGCCCCTTTAAGCTATTTTTTTCAATAGTCTACAGAACAAACCATCATTATACAGTAACTTGCCTAATTACCCTAACCTGCCTAGTTAACCCAATTTACCTAGTTAAGCCTTTACATGTCACTTTAAGCTGTAGAGAAGTGTCTTGAAAAATATCTAGTCAAATATTATTTACTGTCATAATGGCAAAGATAAAACAAATCAGTTATTAGAGATAAATTATTAAATCTATTATGTTTAGAAATGTGTAAAAAAAAATCTTCTTTCCGGTAAACAGAAATTAGGGAAAAAAATAAACAGGGGGGCTAATAATTCTGACTTCACCTGTATATATATTTTATACAATTTATATTATCTATATACCTTCCTGTTTTTCAGCATAATGAACATAACGGCTGCTCTTAACAAAACCTCCATTGTTTGGCAGGACGTGTTTGATTACCATGAACGAGTGAGTAAAAATCTACTCATGCAAACACTCAGACCTGAAGACGGAAGTGTGTGTGTGTATGTGTCTTTAACAGGACTGAGCGCTTCTCTTCTAGCCCAGATCTCAGTACGTGGTGGAGGTCTGGAAGCAGGGATGTTATCTGTGCGAGATGCGCCGGGTCACTAAAGCAGGGTTAAAGGTGATCCTGGCAGCCCCGTTTTACCTGGACCTGCCCATTCCCACTCAGAACTGGGCCCGATACTATGGAGTCCGGCCCTTAGCCTTCAGGGGTCAGAGCCCGTTTGTGAAATTACTAAAAAAAGACTGCAGTGCTGTGGTTCAGTGTAGTGCTTATATGGTTTTATTCTATCCAGCGGCAAAGTGTGTGTGTCTGTGTGCGTGTTCTGCTGTGAGAATAAGCAGGCATTACAGTTTTCTTTATATACAAGTGTATTTTTAATTTTTATTTTGAGTCATTTTAAAATATTTAAATTATATAGTTTTTTTTAATAATTTAGTTTTGAGCTTATGGTATTTTTTGCTATTATTTATTTTTTTGCTTTAATTTTTTATTTTAGTTTTAATACTTTATTAACTGTTAGTGGCAAAATTTTTTCATTATTTTAATTGTGTTTAATTTTAATTGTGTTTTATTTAATTGTGCACATAAATTAGTTTATTTACTTTTTTATTATTTGTGTTCTTTTTATAATATTATAATATATATTATATTAAAATCATCAAATGTTATATTTAAAGTAATTATATATATATATATATATAAATTATTATTTTTATTTATTTTTTACTTTTCTATTTGAACTTTTCTTTGTTTAAATTTGGGGATTTTTTTTTTCAGTAAGTTGCCAAAGTATTAATTTTTCTTGTTAAATGAATATTTTATTCTATTTCAGCTTTATTTAAATTTAGCTTTAGTTAACAATAACAACACTGGACTTTTGTACTTAATTATAATGCTTTTAGGTATGAAATTCCCAAACTAATTACCTTATTCAGATTATTATTTATAAAAAGATCACGTTCCACAAGATATGCACTCTTGATCCAGAAATCCTGTTGTCACAATTATTGTACTTTTGTACCAGAAGGTGTCAGTCATGAGTCGACTTATGAGCTTAAACATGTCTACATTTACACAAGCAGTTTCCTCTGCCACTCAGAAGAACCAAAAGCACAGTTTTTATACATCACAACCCTGGCCTACTACTTAAAATGTTGACCTTTGGTGCTCGTGGGATTTTTGCGTTTGAGTCTAGCCCGCAACATTTTTTAAAACTTCATATGCCAATAATTTTCTATCATTGCTCTCCAATATGCTCGATTAATGTGTAAATTCTCATTTTCGTTAATGACGGAGCCGTCTGATAAAGAGTGTGACCCAGTGTTTCGTGTGTGTTCGCTCTCAGATTCCACAGGGCACGGTTCTGGAGATCTGGAAGGGTGAAACTTACCAGACTGAACTGAGCAAGATGACCAATGCTGGGCATAGGGTTCTGCTCTCTGCCCCCTGGTACATCAACCACATCACCTACGGCCAGGATTGGCGCAATTCCTATGCGGTGCAGCCGCAGAATTTCTCCGGTGTGTGAAGCAGCATGTTAAACTGGGGAGGGGGGGACCAAATTAGATTGGTTCTAGATTTACGCATGTAAATTAGATTGGTTCTAGATTTCTTGGTTGTTTGTTTGAGTTTAGTCAATTAAGGTGCTGATATTGACCTTATTTTTCACATATGAGCAGGCACATCTTTTTGGAGTGAGAGTTCTGGTCTCATTCAATTTCATTGATTTTTAGGCGTTAAAAACTGTTATGCTGCTTGATGCTGCAAACGTATATTTTCTTATTACATTATTCTACTGTTTATGTGTAGTCATAAACGCACCTGTTTGTAGAGCAAGTAGTTTGACCGTTCCATAAGCAACTGAATCAGAAGTTCTAAAAAACTAGCGCACTTTCGTGTTGAAGAATAAGGTCAGTATTCAAAGTGAAAGTCTTTTTTTTTTTTTTTGATCAGAAGTAAAAAAAACAAGTTTGTAAGTATGTTCGCTAGCAGTTCTAGCAATCATCCAGATGCTACTCTTCTCAAGCACCTTTCACACCAGCAGTGACTTTAGCCTGAATTGTACTTCTGCGTCGATTGATTGCCATACTTCAGCATGATCTTTATGGGTCCAAACATTTGTACTTGAATGGTTCCAAACCTTTATGAATTTCTTTATTCTTTTGAACGCTAATATTTTAAAGAAAGCTGAAAACCTGTAACCATTGACTCCCATAGTAGGAAAAACAAATACCTTGGACGTCGATGGTTACAGGTTTTGTCAAAATATCTTCTTTTTGTGTTCAACAGAATAGAGAAAATCAAACCGGTTTGGCTAAAGTGAAGGGTGTTATATTATGACAGAAATTTCAGTTTTGGGTAAACTATCCCTTCAAATGTAGGGGGACACGAACCTGCCTGGGAAGACACAGACTGGTTGCATCTGATAGGCATACTGTATATTGACAGCGAACTACTAATACCTTGTTACTATTAACAAGTGTAAATAAGTTGCAAAAAAACGACTTTTTCACACTGCGATTTTTCTCCCCATAGACTTCCATTTATAGACCTCGTGCGACAAATTTCCCAGTTCGCTGCATTGGAAAGTTCAAGCTTTGTAAACTCTGACCTGCGAAATCGCATCACGTGACTGCATGAGACCAATCTGAGATCATAATATGACCTCTCTGGGCAGAAATTTAAGATATGGAGCAATGTCTTGCTATTTTAACGTCTAATTATCTTGTTTAATCCCGCCCCTTTTTGCAGCACCGTACAACAGAATTTCACATGCTCAGACTCTAGTGTGACCGTGGCTTTAAAGCGTGTGTGCATGATATCACCATTCTGTTTCCTGGCAACCAAAATCTCTGCAGCTGGCTACTGGATGAGCACTATTTATCTACTTATTTTAATTAATTAATTTATTTATTAATTGATTGATTGTTATTCATCAAAGAAAATATCAGGAAAAAAAAGGAGCCGCTTAAACAGAAATATTTGATGACGGTCCGTACTGTTGTTTACATTACAATTACATTACCAAGGCTATGTCTGGCGCATTTGTATTGCATTCCAAAGAGTTCCATTTTTAGCACCACAGTGAAAACAGAGCTCTGCTTCTTGCAGTTGAGGTCTCACATGTGTTCATTTTAGCCACCTTAATTTCTGCTTACATTTATTCATTTTCTTTTTGGCTTTGTCCAACTTATCCAGCATATGTTTTACACAGCGGATGCCCTTCCAGCTGCAACCCAGCACTGAGAAACACCCATACACACTCATTCACACACATACACTACGGCCAGCTTACACACAGACACGACACGTTATATAATATATTGAGACCCGTGTTGCTGGCCGTGTGAATGGGGCTTCAGAGTGATGTTTAGGAAAATATGTGGAGGTGATACATTTGTGTCTTCTGTATAACAAAATAAACCTACAATTAAAATGAAGGGTCAGAAAACATCTGATAAGAAAGCATCTGATAATGGTGCATGTTTGCACATACTCTGCAATTTAGCATTCCAGTAAATTCGTATCACAGCAGATTGCTTTAAAAACAGTGACAGTGTTGTTTTTAGAACTACACTTCAAATTCTCAGCGCTACACCCTACCTATGACATAATCACCAGGGACCAATGGGAGTTTGAAAGCTTTTACCTGTTTTATTGGTTTTCAGAATTCTGAAAAACAACTTTTATGTTGGTCACAGGCTCACAGGTTTGTCTTTCCAATTAGCTTAAAGTATATCAGATATTTTAGTCAGTCAGCTATAAGAACTGTAATTGCTTTTAACTGCTCTGTTTAGTGCTTAATCAAATCTTATATTTAGTTTTTAATGACTTTCTTTGGTTTTTGTTTGTTTGCTGTGCAGTGCTGTTGTGCTTTTAGTGTTGTTTTTGGTAAAACTTGTGCAATTTTCTAGAATTAAGGTACACAAAGAAACAGAAGTGCTTTATTTATTCATTTTAAATGTTACTATTTAGATGTAGTAGGGATTATCTCACTTTTTTAACCTTAAAGGAATACTTCACAAAAAAAATTAAATCTACATTTTATTTAGCCTTAGGTCCTTAAAGTTGTAAGTGACTTTTTTTTTCTTCTTCAGTAGAACATAAAGGAAGATTTCTAGATGCAACAGTTTTGACTTTCAAAGTTTTACTTGCCATTGACTTGCATTTTAAGAGTCACCAATGACCACAGTTTCAGCTATAAATCGTAAAAAAAAATTCAAGAAAATAGTTACCTACATCTTTGATGGCCTGAGTTTAAGTAAATTACCAGCACATTTTCATGTTTATGTGAGCTAGCCCTTTAAATATGCATTTAGTTTAATCTGTGCATTTATTCCTGTGATTTAGGGACGGAAGAGCAGAAAAAGTTGGTGATTGGTGGAGAGGTGGCTATGTGGGGAGAATATGTTGACTCCACCAATCTGAACCCACGTCTGTGGTATGAAAACACACGCAGATGAGAATATTAATGATGTTATGAGTGTTCTAGATTTCTCTATATCTCGATGTTTGTGCTTTTGTGAAGGCCGAGAGCTTGTGCTGCAGCTGAGAGACTGTGGAGCAATGAAGAAAAGACTCTGAATGCAGATTTGGCCTTCCCTCGCCTAGAGGAGTTTCGCTGCGAACTTGTAAGGTATTGAATACAATTTAGTCGACATTTGGAGTGCTACAATAGACAAATGTTTTATTATTAAGCCTGCAAGACGTACTGTATCATTTTTGATACTCATTTTTGACTCTAAATTGTTGAGTATGGTGGCCCAGAGAGCTTAACGTGCTGCAATTTAAGAAAACACATGCAGTTACAAAAAACGCCAGCAAATTAAGAAAAGTCTTAAGTATCAGTTTGACAGCACACATGCTGCAAATCCTCACAACGCACACACATTCAAAGAAATGCACAGCATTTTCTCACCACATTTGCAAAAGCAATAGAACACAACAAAAATGTTTCAAGGAGACCCAAAAACGTGACGGACGCCACTCTGCCGTGACTTTTGCTCAGTAAAGTAGTAGGTGATCTTTGAAAGGTGTGGTTTTTGTTTGTCTGTTTTAACATCCTGATTCTCTTGTCTTTTGTATTTTATTGGTCTAAATAACCATAACCTAAATCGCTGGGTCCATCACAATTTAAGAGCTAAAATAGGACACTAGAGGTGTGAATGTCCAAAACTACACACTATTAGGCCCCATTTACACTTTTAGGTTTTAATGCCCAATTGTTTATTTTTTACAAGATAGTTATTTGAAGAAGTAGACTAATTATTCTGGAAAATCAACAAAACGGCTTTATATATATTAAACAAACTTAAATACTTAAGAAATGAAAAAGTCTTCACCATAAAAAGGACTTTACAATAAATTTTTTCATATGCAAAGTGTATTATTGAGAGTGTTAATCCCGGAATAAAGAGGTTATTCTCAATGTTCAACCGAACTGCTGAAAGCAATGTAGTTTAATCAAAAAGCAAACGCATCTTTGCATGTGCGCAGAAAACCATAACAGTGCACCTCACACACCACTCATCCGCTGCTCTTCTCCCAGTGCGAGTCCTGGTTGTTAACATGCATGCCAAAAAAAGTACTTCCTGCTCATGCATTGTGAAACTGGCGTAACAGCTTTTTATGCAGAGGTGTCGGCACGTTCAACAAAACCCCAGTAGAGATTTATGTCTAGCATCTAGACTGTACGTGATGGGAAAATATTAATATGTAAATATGTACACCAATATATATATATATGTATATATTTTTTATATATATTATAAATTGTTGGTACAATTAGTATGTACACCAAAAATTTTTGCACGTTCTGTTTAGGGTTGGGCCTATAGACGATGCCATCGTTCATCGCCAATGGCCGATAAACTGCACGATGCCAAGCCGGCATCGCGATCCATCAGCCTGCCCCACATTTATATTGATATATAACTTATCATTTGCATGTCATCTTAATAGCAATAACATGAGCTGTGTTTATTTTTACATATAGCTGCTGCTTGCATGGCTTACAGCATTGTGAGGATTAAATTAAGGATTATAGAGTACCTCTTGCACTTAAAATATGTAGTTTAGTGGCAAACGCTGTTACCTGCAAACCCCGTCCCACAGACTTTACAGTAAATGGCTTTAGTTATTTTCATAGTCTTTTATCAACTCTTGGAAAAGTGTAAATGGTGGATTAACATTTAGCATATGATCACTAATAAGATGTGCCATTAGTAACTTTAGGTGGTTTCTAAAACAAAATCTGTCAGTGTTATTTTCATTCTCTCATCTTCAGCGCTTCACATTTTGGCGGTTGTAGCTCCTGTCATCTGAAGGTAGAAGGCATTGAATGAGTGATTGGCAGCTGATATAAACCAATCCATTCGCGTTCAGTTCTAGAGCAGTGGGCCAATAAGAAGAGCACAAAGGCGGGGCAAGCATTGGAGGCTTTTTTTACTTCAGCAAGTTCACATATCTGTTTTAATCTGTTCCTGAGCGCTGCGTTTGGCGTCTTTAGGTGCAAAGATGCATTCTGCATAAATGTCTCCTAAACCTGCGCATGCGGTGAGGATTTTGCAGTGAAACCAGGTCGCACGGCAACAATTTATGCACTCGCACAAATGCTTTCAAATATATTTTTAGGTCGCATAACATTTCGGGCACATATGCGACCAAAACGGTTGAGCCCTAGCATCTTTACTTATTATTATTTCCTCATAATAATAATAATAAAATAAGGAAGTTATCATCAATCACAATACAAATTACAGTGAACTCCAAACGAACTCTCGTCTCCTCCACCAGCTGTGTGAAAAAGCCATTATAACGACACATATCACTCCGCCTATTCATGCCAGAGTGATTGACAGGTGGTAATTTGTGTGTAACTTTATTTTTCTTATAGTTTGGTTATGGGTAAAGCAAAGACCATGTGGGTCAGGTAGTGAAAAACGGTAGGCTACAATTAATTAATTTGTTTTGAATTAATTGATATTTAACAACAACCACCCCCTCCTACGACGACGATGCCATCATCTATCGCGATGTTTCACATTAGACATCGTACGATGCCAAATTGTTCATCACCCAACCCTAGTTCTGTTGCATTTCAGCAGTTAATTCAAATGAAAGGGATTTAAGTCTTACTCAATGGTTGAATTTTGCTCTTGGGTTCCATTTGGTCTAAAATAAGTTGAAATCACACAATTCAAATGAGTGGAAATGCGTGTCATAATAAAATCTATTAAATTTAATTTCAAAAATCCTCAATTCTGTAGCACTTTTACAATGTGTCAAAGCAGCTTAACAGAGGTTCTAGTAAATTAACATCAATCTTTTTTTTTTGCTTGTTCTGTTACATTTTGTATTCTAACCTGCATGATTTGTCTTTGCTTCTGCAGGCGAGGGATTCAAGCGGAGCCTTTGTTTGTCGGTCACTGTAAACACGAGTTTAATGGTCTGTAAGTACAGTAAACTGGCCGACAACAATGATGAAACTAAACTGACTAAATCTGACGAGTTCAGACACTGGAAAGCAGCTTTAAATTTTCCCAACATTATGTTTCTAGGACATATTCTTCTACAAAGGAAAATACTTATTTTGTTAATAAAGATCTATTCAAGAATGGTTTGTGTAAAAGTAAATGTTTTTAATATTTAATTAACACACTTTTTTTTGTTGGTTCAGTCTTTTACAATGTAGAGAGTAGAAGGTAAATGACTGAGTTAAAGTAGCTACACATTTAATGAAATCACCTAGCACTACGACACCAATCCCATCACACACTCACTCACACACACACACACACACACACACACACACACACGGCAGCAGATCCTATTAAGTGTGATAGGGTTTATACAGAAGCTAAAGTAGGACACTGGAGGTGTGAATGTCCAAAACTACACACTATTAGTGTTACAGGAGGTACACTAAGTAGAGTATTGTAGCATTTTAGTACACTACAGGTATAAAAACATTTGGGGTCAGTAGGATTTTTAAATGTTTTAAAATAAGCTTCTCCTGCTCACCAAGGCTGCATTTATTTCATCATAATAATAGTTTATAATTTAATGTAATTATTTATTCCAGTGATTTTAAAGATGAATTTTCAGCTTCATTACTCCAGTCTTCAGAGTCACATGATCCTTCAGAAATCACTCTATTATTATTATTATTATTATTATTATTATTATTATTATTATTAACGGTAATAATAATAAAAGCAATAATGACTGGAGTAATAATTTCATTTGAAACTACATATAAGCAGTTGTTGAAAATTTTAATAAGTATTTAACATTTTTTTTACATTTAATAAATGCCGCCTTGAAAAAGAATAGCTCGCTTAAGGTAGTGTGTGTGTGTGTGTGTGTGTGTGTGTGTGTGTGTGTGTGTGTGTG
>CAIGQZ010033189.1:5171261-5189162 GCA_903798205.1 Danio tinwini
TATATATATATAATTATTTTTACAATTTTTAAATTGTAATTTATGATATTTGTTGTATTTTAAATTCAATTTTTGCTGATTTAAAAGTTAAGGATTTGTTAGTTTGAAATGAAATCAAACTAAACACAAAACATCTTGGTTGATAATTCATTATACTTTATTTTTTACCAAATGCCTCATGTTTCATTTAAGGTAGTGATGATAAAGTTTCGGTAGTGACCACAGTATTAAGTGTGCCACAACTGTCAGTAATTTTTGCTAATATAAATAAATCTGCTTCTCAAATGGACCAAGCATATTCAGCAGACACAGATCTGACAGTAAATATCTGATAAAAACACCTGCTGTTCTATACTGTCATTAAATGATAAAACGTGCACATAATCTTACAACGCAGACAGCTTTCAGAATAGGGAGATGACATATTAAATAAAATAATTGACATACAAAAATGCTAAAAATATCACACTCAGTATTGCACCACAATCATAGCCCTGAACCCCTTTTGTCACTACTGAAACAATTACAGTTGAAGTCAGAAGAATTACCCCCCCCACCCCCCCACCCCCCAATTTCTGTTTAACGGATAGCAGGTTTTTTCAACACATTTCTAAACATAATAGTTTTATTAACAAATTTATAATAACTGATTAATTTTATCTTTGCCATGATGACAGTAAATACTATTTTACTAGATATTTTTCAAGACACTTCTATACAGCTTAAAGTGACATTTAAAGAGCACCTATGGTGAAAAATCTACTTTTTCAGCAGTTTGGACAGACATATGTGTAGGTATAGTGCATAGACCATCATATTGGGGTGATATAAACACACTCAAGTCCTTTTTTTTTTTCAATTTAACAGTTTTGAGCAGTTGGAGCAGTTTTGAGATCGACTGCAACTTGACGTACTGTAGGAATGCGGTCCCCCCGCCCACCAATATTAATTGACAGGTGTGCATTACCATATCCTCAGTATGTTGTTTCACATTCGCCATTTTCAGCATGTGAGTCAAAGCGACGTCACCAAAGAAACACCCTTGCTCTATTTTTAGATGTAAGGCTCATTGGGCTCAACATTCACCACGTTATTGCTCACCTCGCTGCCAGTGTTTGTGAGTTTTGGTGAGTTTGCATACATGTGTACTTTTCCGGTGAATGACACCCTTTAGTTATAGCCTCAAGCAGGTCGTATACCAGAATCGCCGCTCTGCGACACGCAGCGTCTTGCCACGCAGCGGCATGCATTTCTGAATTCTAAACATAAGTTTCTATCAGAGGACTTACTGATACTTTCTGATACTGATACTTTCAACTGTCATGTGCGCGCCGTGTCGCGGTGCATCCGGTGTGTGATGCCCTTCATTCAAAGTTAATTCAGTGTGCTTGGTTATTAGTCTCGGTGTAGGCTACAAGCTCGGAGCTTTAAACATGTGCTAGTTTAGTTGCTAGTTTGTAGATAAACATACTAGTTGGCTGTAAAACTATACAAAGACACAAATGATTCAGAGTGTCAGAGTCGTACATGTACGGCTGAATGCTGGTCCTCTCACTCATGTTGCTTCTCTCTGTCTGCCTGTCTGTAGCCATACACAAAGTGGGGGGGCTCTTGGCTCCGCCCCCTTGTTAAGTCGAGCGGGAAGTCGAAACAAATTTTCATGTGAAGCAACATGCCCCTAAAAGAACAAACTGTGTACACGCCCCCAAAATGACACTTTTTCATACAAAATAATAAAAAAATCTGAATTGTGTTTTGAACTGTTTTTATTCTAGCCGAAATAAAACAAATAAGAATTTGTCCAGAAGAACAAATATTATCAGACATACTGTGAAAATGTTCTTGCTTTGTTAAACATCATTTTTGGAAATATTGGAAATATAAAAAATACACAGACACACACACACACATCTTTACCTCAAAACAACTGGACACCTCTACCACTCTACCATGTATTTATGAGAAAGAGGGACACAAGATAAATTCCTGATCGAAAATGTAGCGGTTGTTTAGTTTTATTAACCTACTAAAAAGACAGTTTCGGCAGTGATATGAAACATGGAACACATTTTTTTATTTTACCAAAAATTATGATAATATTGCAGACGATATATATTGCACAACACTTATAGTGCTCTCCAAAATACATGAATACTTTTGTCACTACCGAAACAGTTATGTCACAACTGAAATTTGGTAAAGGTTATGGTAGAGAAATGTATATATTTTTGAGCCGATAGTTTAAAAGCGCTAATGATTACATGGACAGCAAGCACAAATTTGAACAGTTGTACTCAAAAATTCAAATTTTTGGAATAACACCGCAATTTTTTTCATAATTGCAGAAAAAAATGGTTCAGTCGTGACATTCCCTAAAGTTGCACACAGATTTTAAGATTTTAGAAGTCATCAAACTGATGTTTGAGAAAGACCGAAAGCAAATGGTTAAACTTTTATTGAAGATTAGCAAATTAGTGGATTAATTTTGCACAGATTAATTGTTCACCTAAAGAATAACAATGTGCGCTAGCAAAATAAACAGTCAATTTTGATTTTACAAGGACTTTATTAAACTTATTAAAGGTACATATTAGTACCTAAACAACACAATTTTATATCTTTTGAAATTTTAAGGTACCAATATGGGTGTTTTATGTACAAATTTGTACTTTTTGAAAAGTTACCACCCCAGTGACAGCTTTCCTACACCTTTAAATCTAAGAGTGTACAAGACAGACCGTTCTGGACTTCTGGAACAGCCTCTTTGGCCAACAGGAGACTGCCAGAGAGTTCAGCGGGTGCAGTGGGCATTAGCGCTTTGTTGATCCTTCTCAATCTAACCAGTGCTGTATGGAGATTCAAGAGTCCCAATAAAAAAATATTTTAAAATATGTTACCATGGACCATAAAGCAAGTCATAAGTGTCAGTTTTTCTTACAGGATATATACATGTATATTAAGATTTAGAAATAATCTGAAGTCTAAGGAAATAAGCATTCAATTGAGGTATGGTTTATTAGGATTGGACACTCTTTAACCGAGATGCAACTATTTGATTATCTGAAAGTACACTTTAAAAGAAAGAATGACAAATATTTTTATGCTATATTTGAATAAGTTAATCAGGTTTTAACTACTTTTTTTTTAAGTTATACATAGGCCCAATCCCAATTCTATTTTTGTACCCCTACCCCTTTCCCCTTGGCCCTTAAAACTGAGTGTGAAGGGGAAGGGCTTCAAAATTTACCTTTGGGACAGCACTACAGCACCTGCACACGTCATCATATGTCATCACGATCTCTTGCTTCATGTGAGTTCTACGACAGAGACCGCTGTAGTTATTCCAGTTGTGTTATTTTTTGGTATTTATCTTCAGGAAATCACTGAAGACATATATTATGTTATCATAATGATCTAATGTGGCAATAAGATCATAACTATACTGCGCATTTACACTGTGGCCATATTCATCTATGTAAACATGAAAACAACATTAACACTGTGTAAAGCTCATTCCCAGTCATTAGACTTTTCTGACAGGGCATTCAAGAGTCATCCTGTGTCAGAATGTTGTGGGACTGCTGTACAAGAGTTATTATTATGGATTATAGATAGCAAAATCATAGCAAGTTTTTTTTTTTTTTTAAAGCAGGACAGTAAAACAAATGCGGTTATGAATATCTTAAAACATATTTTTGTTTGTTTGTTTGTTGTAAAAATTCATAATAATGACAAAAAATACAAATTTGTGGATCTCCTTACTTCCGGGTGCAGCTATCCTGCCGTTGTGGCTGGTGTATTCTGGGAAATTTTCTTACTCCTTGGTTTCGAGTGTGGTCCTCAAAAATCTTTGTTCGAAGGGCTATGTATGCATGCAATGTATTTTGGGTTACTGCCAATGTTATACCTTGCTAGCAAAAGACTAGTGTTGTTGTCAATGTATTAAAATATTTCTGTTAAAATATTTGGTTCCACTTTATATTAAGTGGCCTTAACTAATTTGTACTTACTCTGAAAATAATCATTTTTTAAAATGTACTTATTGTGTAAATACATGTTTTTACATTGTACTTATGATGTGATTGTACCATCTCTTACACCAGTAGTTCTCAAAGTGGGGGTCGTGGGATAATGAAGGGGGGAGTGGGGGTCGCTTGGTACTTTCCAAAAATCTAATTAATTTTATATAAACTATTAAAATTACCATATTTGCTCAGTAATCCACAGAAGATAAAAGTAGTAGTTAATAGTAACATTTACAAAAGCAACATGCATGTGTTGTGACCCCTGGGGTGATTAATGTTATCATAAAGACACAGCAATAGCATCTGATGCAGCAGATTGACTTTATGGCACCAAGTTAAACTTTTATGGAACTCACGTACATGAAAAATAAATAAAGGCCGCAACTGAACATGGAGGATGATCTCTGAGTGGCGTTCTCCAAAATTAAATGAAAAATACACTTGGGCCTATAGGTGTGTATGCTCCGTTGCATGCAAGGTTTGTATATGTATAACCACCTCAGAGCATTATGAGCTGATGATCTGAATCAGGTGTGTTTGGTTTAGAAGGCATGGAAAATGTGCAGAGCTGATGGTCCTCCAGGAACGTGGTTGAGAAACACTGCTTTACACCTTAACGACCCTTAACTCTATTCATACCACCAAATGTGTCCCAAACCTTACCCACATCTCAGCTCAATAGCACCAGAAGTGTTCTCCAGTACATTATAAACACAGTAAGTACACTGTTTTTTTTTTTGGCACAAGAACATTGTAGCTAGTTAAGGCCGCCTAATATAAAGTGGGGTCACACTTTATTTTGATGGTCCGTTTGTTAGATCTACATGCCAACTAATTATCATTAGATTATAAGTAGACTTAAGTGTAAGTTGACATGTACTTGCAATGTTTCTTATAGTCAGTTAAATGTCTGTTGAATTCAGACTACTAATGTCTACTAATAATATGGACCATCAAAATAAAGTGTTAAAATGGGACCAAATATTTTAATGACACATGAAACAATCCGCATACGGATTGTATAAAAGATACATCACTAAACAATCCTCGACCTTAAATGATCCTAACTTGAACTTCCCGCGGGTTACCTGTAAACCTTATCAGTCATAGTGTATAATATTGCAGCTATTTTTAGGCCGGTCTAATCTCTTTGTTTTATGGTAATCTCTGCTCTGCTCATCTAAGCAAGTCTTGTCCTAAAAGGCCACTAGGAACATTATGCGTTATTGCCACCTGCTAGTTACATAAACTGAGCTAATGCGCCCGTGCTGGTGTGAACTGTAGGGCTCAGGTGTGTCATGATGAGCACAGCTCCTCTTCTGGAAACACACACATACACACTCGTGTGTTTTCAGCTCTCCCTCTCTCACGCTAAAAACAAAGAACACCAAAAGCAACAGCACACAATAAAGTGCATGCAGAGGTCAGGAAAACACTGCACTTCTAGATCAGCAGGGGAAAGAAAAAATCCCTGAACATTTTTGTGTGGTGATAAACATTAGTTATTTTAATGTAGTTTATTATTATTATGTTTTTTTATAGTATCATCCATTCCATATCTGAACCTGTTTTCTGTCTTCAGTTGAGGTCTCTGCTTATTTACATATATATATATATATTTTTTGTTAAATGACTTAAATTGTTTTTTTTTTTTTTACTTAATTCTGTGTTTTATTTGTTTATGTTATTTTGGTTTGTTTTATTTAGTTGTATTGTAGATTGTTGCTAAATAATTACATTTTAATGTCATGTGTATGTCTCATGTATTTGTGGAGATTCCACAGTTTTTTTCTGACCATAGTTTACAAGGAGCCCGTCTCACGTGGACTATTGTAATAACAAAGCCTTGTGGGCGTGGTCGCATTAAAAATAATGAGCTCCGACAGAGAAACTAGACATAGCATTGGTTTCATACTGATTACCTTATCAAGCAATATTTGTTTTCAACATGCACCGCAGCATTTAAAAGTAGATACTTCAAGCTTTCTATAGATATATGTCTCATGTCTGTGTGTTTAGTTTTCACAGAGTTTCAGTGCATATTACTGACGTGTTTGTAAAAACAGTTCACGGAGAGAGAAAAGAGAAAGTGCCTTCACGGTTTATTTTCCTTACTTTGCAAAAGCACACACTTTTGTTGTTATTGTGAGTGTACACAAAAAACACTAGACACCTAACAGATTCAATTGATGTATTGCTTATATCTGTACGATTAAAACTAAAAGTGTAATTAAAGTTTTTTTTCGGCGTTGTCATGTGAAAACACGTCAAAACCAGCGCAATATCACGGCAATTCGTAACTTTTAGATTTAGTTGCTAATTCGTATGAATTTGTATGATCTAATTCGTACAAATAGGTACGATTTGCTCATCACCCAATGACGGTTGGGGTTAGGGGTGGGGTTAGGTGCCACGCCTCCTTTTTAAAATCGTACATTTTCATACGACTGAACTCTTACGAATTTGTACAAATTAGCCACTAAACTGACAAAACGTAAAATATTTACGTTTCCTCGTGAGATCAGGCTGGTCAAAACGCGTATACGCGGTCTTCGACCCCTGGGGGTTAAAGTTTGTGTGAAACTTGCAAAGAATTTCAGTATGCCGATTTATGACCACAAATCGGAAAATGTTGGGACAGTTTGGAAAACAAATAAAAAAAGAAAGCAGTGATTTCTAAATTTACTTTGACATGATTTTCATTGCAGATAATATGAACACAAAATATTTCATGTTTTGTCCGGTTAACTTCGTTTAATTTGCAAATATACATCATTTCCTGTCATTCAGACTTGCAACACATTCAAAAAATGTTGGGACATGAGCAGTTTAGGGCTAGTAATCAGGTAAATTGGTTAAGTAATGATGTAATTTGAACAGGTAATGTCGACAGATGATAGTAATTATGATTTGGTACAAAAGCAGCATCCAAGAAAGTCCTTTAGGAGCAAAGATGGGCAGAGGATCAACACTTTTGCACACAAATACATGAGAAAATGATTTAAATGTTTAAAAACAATGTTCCTCAAAAAAAAATTTGGATGTTTCACCTTCAACAGTGCATAACCTTATTAAAAGATTCACAAAATCTGGAGGATTTTCAGTACGTAAAGAAAAAGGACAAGCCTAAGCTGAACTATCATGATCTCTGATCACTCAGGCGGCACTGCATCAAGAATTGTCATTCATCTATAAGCGATATCATCTCATAGGCTCGGGACTACTTTGGAAAAGCTTGTTCAAGTACCACAATACGTAGTTACATCAACAGATGCCAGTTAAAACTGCACTGTGCCAAAAGGAAGCCCTATGTTAACAGAGTCCAGAAGCACCGTCGACTTCTCTAGGCTTGGAGGCATCTTGGATGGACCATCACACAGTGGAAACGTCTACTGTGGTCAGATGAATCAGTATTTCAGATATTTTTTTGGGAGAAATAGACACCATGTGCTTCAGACCAAGGAAGAAAAGCATCATCCACACTGTTACCAGCAACAAGGCCAAAAGCCAGAGTCTGTCATGGTATTGGCTTGTGTCTGTGCCCTTGGCAAAGGTAACTTGCACTTCTGTGATGAAACCATTAATGCTGAAAAGTACATAGATTTTATAGCACAATTTGCTTTCTTCTTTTCCAGGGACGCCCATTTCAACAAGACACGCAAAACCACATTCTGCACACATTATACAGTTCTAGCTGTGGAGGAAGACAATACAGATACATAACTGGCCTGCCTGCAGTCCTGACCTCTCTCTAATAGAGAATGTGTAGTGCATTTTGAAGCACAAAATGCAACAGCGAAGATCCCGGACTGTTGCCCACCTGAAGACTTGTTTGCAGGAAGAATGGGAAAAAATTACACCTGAAACACTTCAGCACTTGCTCTCTTCAGTCCCTAAACATATTTTAAGTGTTGTGTAAAGGAATGTCATCATTACAAAGTGGTAAATGCTTTACTGTTCCAACGTTTTTGAAAATGTAAGATGGAATGTGTGTTTATTTTGAAAGAAATATATAAATAACTCATGAGGAACACATTGAATAAAGTTTGTTGTATTGTATTGTTTGTTGTAAGTAAATTTAGAAATCAATACTTTCTTTTTCTATTTGCGTTTTTTATACTGTCCCAACTTTTTGTTTTGTGTCGGGGTTGTACTTCCAACTTAAATGGAATATTGAGTAGGGGCGGGGCTTTTTTTTTTTTTTGCATAATAGCAAACTAATAATAAGAGGGGCATGGTTAAGAATATTGTCGCTGAAGCCATCAAGCTGACCTCAACAGAGAAGGAGCTACTCCAAACGCGGAAGCAAACGGTCAGAATTTGATTGAAGATTACCAAAAAAATTATTCAGTAGATTAACCTGCACGGATAGTTAATTTAAACTTTAATTCTATTTTATAAGCTTTCTACAGTATATCTGCTTAACTGTAATAAAATGTTTTGTAAATGTATTTTATTTGCTTATATACTGTACTTATTCCTTTTTTTTCTGTGAATTTGTTGTTTTAAAAATATCTATTTTTAGTTAGGTTAAAGTACACATGAAATCAAATCTAAACGTATTGATTTTGTTAGCGCACATTGCTAGTTTTGTGGTGAACAATTCATCTGTGTATGTCATTAAGGAAAAAATAATTGTTTTCCCTTTAATTACTCTTTAATTGAAATCTGGAAATGGGCTTCATGTTTGTTTTCAGGTAAATTCTTAGATTACTGTCTGAGGCATTGGACGTGGTTAACACACTTGACTACTGTACACCCCTCCAACTTTCAGTTTTGACAGCGCTGTGACCAGAAACACAAAAGGCGAGGAGGATGAGTCTGATAGGTTGTAATAACTCTCCCGAAACCCTTTTGCCAATCTTTCTGAAGGACATTTTACTACATCCAATCAGCTTGCAGTAAAAAAACAAACCATGCCCACTCTTTGGGTTCATGCAGACTTTAATTCAATTTGTAAAGTTATTGTAATTTAATGAGTTCAAAAGAGTAATCATTTGTTGCCGGGAATGAATAAAATACAGTAACAAAAACATCACTTAAAAGGTTATTTCCCCTAAAATTAATGTTACATTATTAATTAGTCACCTTCATGTCATTCCAAACTTCTGAAACCTTGAAACAAATGAAGATATTTTATGCAAAATCGGAAAGCTCCCTAATCCTCTATGGACAGAAATGATCCGGAGACTTTCAAAGTCCAGAAAGATACCAAAAAACATCCTCAAAAAATAATGACTTTATTAAACAGTTTCTTCCCCTCAGTGTCAGTATATTGCACATATTGCTGTCTATGGAGGATCAGGGAATCCTTAAAGTCTTAATTTGTGTTCCGAAGTCGAACGACATGAGGGTGACTGTAATGAAGTTTACGGCCACCTGGCCGCCGAGAAGAAGGAGGCGGAGAACCGACGACGTTTTAAAGAAATATTTATTAATAAAAGAGACGGCAGCTCCTCACGGAGACTGCCATCTAAACCAAATCAAACGGACGGCAGCTCCTCACGGAGACTGCCGTCAAACTGAAAGCAAAAGTAAAACAATATGTCCGGGCCCGATCCTCTCTCTCTCTCCTCTGCCATCGTTCCTCCTCTTATAGTCCAGAGCTTCTTCCGTGGGATTGGAGACAGGTGTGCGCCACAGGTGCTTCGCTCCCACGGGCCGAGAGAAAAGGAGATGGAGAAAAAAGGAGAAAAAACAGAGTAGACAGAGAGGGGTTCGGTTCTCCAGACAGGCTGCCATTCGGTCCTCAACCAACTGAGAGATGTGACGACATGCTGGGAGCCCTGTGGAGGAATCTATCCACCCATCCGTCTTCTGGTGTCCGGTGGCGGTTCTCCTGGCTGGCTGGCGGCATTTCTGGTCTCCTGCTCCGCTCCCGCTTCGGTGGAGGACGCAGGCTTCGGCATCATGGCGGATCACGGCGACTCCCCCCGGGCTCTCTGGGATGGCTCCCTTCAGCTCTTTCCCATCCGGTGGGGAGCCCCGCGTCCCCTGCTCCTCCCCATGCTGGGAGACGGCAGCAGGCAGATCCTTCCTCGCCAGCCTCAGGCCGCCCCGTCACTCTGGCAGACGAACGGGTTTCTCCCCCACTCGGGTTAACTCCCGAACACTCGCCCTCCCTCTCAGCGGCGAGTGCAACTGGACGACGTGTCCCTCCTTCTCCCGGGTTTCGGCACCACTGTAATGAAGTTTACGGCCACCTGGCCGCCGGGAAGAAGGAGGCGGAGAACCGACAACGTTTTAAAGAAATATTTATTAATTAAAGGGACGGCAGCTCCTCACGGAGACTGCCATCTAAACCAAATCAAACGGATGGCAGCTCCTCACGGAGACTGCCGTCAAACTGAAAGCAAAAGTAAAACAATATGTCCGGGCCCGGTCCTCTCGCTCTCTCCTCTGCCATCCTTCCTCCTCTTATAGTCCAGAGCTCCTTCCGTGGGATTGGAGGCAGGTGCGCGCCACAGGTGTATCTCATCTGTGGCGGGCCTCGCTTCGCTCCCACGATGCCCCCTCGCCACAGTGAGTAAATAATAACATCATTTTTAAGGTGAACTAACACTTTAAAGGGCACTTATGATACAAAATCTAAACTCTTAGAAGCTGTTTGGACAGAACTGTGAGTAGCAGGGTTTCCGCGGAGTCTTAAAAAGTCTTAAAGTGTCTTAAATCCCTAAATCAATTTTTTAGGTATTAAAAAGTCTTAAATTTAATAAAATATTGTGTTGTAGGTCTTAAATCTTTTATTAAAAAAGATCTTAATTTCCCTTTGTGCATGCATGGCTACCCAATCTGACCAAACAATCACTCACATTCCATCTCAATAAAACTTTAAACTTTTTATTTAAAAAGGAAATGTATAACTATTTATCATAATGGATAAATTTTTTTCCTTACAATAGCATTTGTTTAGAAGTGCTCCATGTGTTTACTGCTGAGGACACCGACCAGGACAGATTGTTGTGCATAGATTTAGTTTATTATATAGTTTTTAAAACTTTTTCAAAATTTTATTTTATTTTTTAAAATTATTTTAAAGAAAGTTTATGTTGGAAATAAAAGTGTATGAATACAAGTAGAGCTTGCTTGTTTTTACAGAATATTTAAAGTATTTTGCTAAGAAATATCTAAAATATTTAAATTTTTTATTATTAATTTAATATTGTATTATTAAGTGTATTAAATTACATAATTTTTTTAGATAGGGCATATAAAAATGTTTCCTTTCTGGGCCGTTTGAAAAATTCCCTAGCCTTTAGCCCTTTATGAGTCTAAAATTTCATTCATAAGGGTCTTAAAAATGTCTTTAAAAGTCTTAAATTTAACTGCAGAAATCTGCAGAAACCCTGGTGTAGGTATAACGTGTCCACAGTCATACTGGAGTGAAATAAACTTTTTATTTCAATTTCCTGATGTTAAAATAGGCTTCCAAGCCCAAAGAATTGATTGACAGCAGCGCATTAACATGTCTCCACACTTCATAGTCTCCAACGCAATTAATCATATCAACAGGATTTGTAAAGAAACTATTAAAGACCTCAAATTCCACATATTCAGCAGGGTATAATAAATGATCTAATGGGTATTTTGAGCTGAAACTTTACAGACACATTCTGCAGACACCAAAAGCTTATCTTACATCTTGTAAAAGAGGTCAAATCAAATCAAATCACTTTTATTGTCACATCATCAGCAGCATATGTGCTATGATGAGTGAAAAGCTTAGGTGCTGGCTTCAGACAGTGCAAAATACAGACAGTGCAAATACAACGACAATGCAAAATACAGACAGTGCAAAATACAACAACATACTCACAAAAAACAAGACAATGTAAAATTGGCAATGATACGTACGATGGATAGGTGTACACATTGTAGGCAGTATTGTTTTAAGTATGGATTGGTTAAAGTGCAGTGCATGCTACATCTTGATGGTGTGCAGTGTGGGGTATGGAAGAGTTTGTGTGGGGTGTGTTAAGTGTTCATCAGCCTGATAGTCTGAGGGAAGAAACTTTCCTTCAGTCGGCTGGTGCGTGACCGAATGCTGCGGAACCGTCTGCCTGAGGGTAGCAGAGAGAAAAGTCTATGGCTTGGGTGGCTGGAGTCGCTGATGATTCTCTTGGCTTTCCTCATGCACCTCCTATAAAATAGGTAACCCCTTAATGAAATGAAATACGGACACAGTTAAATGGCACCTGAAACTTGATATAGCATCGTTCTGTTCTGTTCTGTGACTGCAGTAAAGTGCGCAGTTCAGAGTTCAGCGGCTCCGTCTGTTTGAGCTCCAGCATTTAATCTTTTTACACACTCGTTTAGGTCAACAGAGAAGCCTCTGTCACTGAGACTGAGACACCAGTTTAAAGCCTGCAGAGAATTAAGGAGGATTCGTGCTTCTCAGAAATCATCTGCTCATCAGACCGCATGCTGTCTGCTGCGCTTCATCTATTGAGCTTCAGCAAATCCTCAAAAGCCACAATAAGCAATTCATTATTAGTATAAATTAGCAATTGTGTTTATAAGCAGACACTGGAGAGGTTTCTTTTACTTAATTTAATTCATTTGTTTATTTACTTATTTATTCATTCATTCATTCATTTTCTTTTCGGCTTGGTCCCTTTATTCATCAGGGGTCACCACATTGGAATGAGCCGTTAACTTATCCAGCACATGTTTTGTGCAACGGATGCCCTTTCAGCTGGAACCCAACACTGGGAAACACCCACACACTCTTGCACACACTCACATACACTACGGCCAATAGTGCATGTCTTTGGACTGTGGGGAAAAGCGGAGCACCCAGAGGAAACCCACACCACCATGGGGAGAACATGCAAACTTCACACAGAAATACCAACTGGCTCGGCTGGGGCTCGAACCAGCGACCTACTTGCTGTGAGGCGATTGTGCTACCCACTGCACCACTATGTTATTTATCAATTAATTAATTAATATATTTATTTATTCATTCATTCATTCATTTATTCATTCATTCATTCATTCATTTATTTATTTATCCATTATTTATTTATTTATGCATTCATGCATTTATGCATTATTTTTTCATGCATTTATTTATTTATATATTTATATATGCATTATGTATTCATTCATTCATGTATTTATTCATTTATTTATTTTTATTTATTTATCCATTATTTATTTATTCATTCATGTATTTATTTATTTATCCATTATTTATTCATTTATTTATTTTTTATTCATTATTTATTCTTTATTTTTTTATTCATTATATATTTATTTATTTATCCAATATTTATTTATTTATGCATTATTTATTTATTTATTCATGTATTTATTCATTTATTTATATATATGCATTATGCATTCATTCATTCATGTATTTATTTAGTAATTTTTTTATTTATTAATTTATTAATTTATCCATTATTTATTCATTTGTTCATGTATTTATTTATTTATTTATCTATTATGTATTCATTCATTCATGTATTTATTTATTTATCCATTATTTATTCTTTCATTTATTTATTCATTATATATTTATTTATTTATTTATTTATCCAATATTTATTTATTTATGCATTTATGCATTATTTATTCATGTATTTATTCATTTATTTATATATATGCATTATGTATTCATTCATTCATGTATTTATTAAGTAATTTTTTTATATTTATTAATTTATTCATTTATCCATTATTTATTCATTCGTTCATGTATTTATTTATTTATTTATTTATCCATTATTTATTCATTCATTCATGTATTTATTTATTCATTTATTTATTTATCCAATATTTATTCATTCATGTATTTATTCATTTATTATTTTTATTTATTCATTCATTATTTATTCATTCATTCATTCATGTATTTATTTATTTATTCATTATTTATTCATTCATTTATTTTTTTATTCATTATTTATTCATTAATTTTTTATTCATTATTCATTTATTTATTCTGTTATTTATTAATTTATTCATTATTAATTAATTAATTTATATATTTATATATTTATTTATTTATTCATTCATTCATTTATTCATTACCTATCCATTCATTATTTGTTCATTCTTTATTTATTTATTCATTACTTATTAATTCATTTTTTATTCATTATTTATTTATTCATTCATTCATTTATTTTATCTTGCTTGTTTAGTTTTATTCTGCAGTGTTTTATTTTAATAAAAAAAATTTCTTTAAATATTATATTAGAACTTATATTTTGTTCAAATGTTTATTGTTCATCATTACTACACTATTAATAATTATATGATCAATTAGTCAAGACAGCATATGTTTTTAGTTCATTGTAACTTATTAAACTAAGTTAATCATGGTCTTACTTAATTTTATTAAACTTGACTTAAAACAAGCTGTTTTAAGTCAGTTTAACATAATATACTGTAAGTTCAAAAGATTCTTTGATTCAGCTTAAAAATCAATCAGGATTTTTTTTTGTCTAAACTACCTCACATTTTATTTTATCACGACTAAATTGCTTTATTTTATTTTGATTCATTCACAGCTTTATTTAGTTTTTTAAATAAATCATTTTATTGTGTTATCAAGCTGCCTAATGACGGTTCATTTGGCTGTGCCCAGATTAATAAAGGGACTACGCCGAAAAGAAAACGAATAAATGAAACTGCCTAATTTATATTATTTTAATAAAACAAATATTTACTTTTATTTTTTATTTTATTTTAAAGTTTTTGCTCATCGTCATTAAACTGCATCACATTTTATTATTATGTTTTTATTTTATCACATTTCATTGAATTTATCACAATTAAACATTTTTTTATTTTATTCCATTTAATTTTATCACAGCTACATTTCTGTCCTTTATTTTATTTAGTTTTATTAAGTTTTATTTTATATTGTACAGTCATCAAACAATATACTTATGTTTTTTATTTTATTTTATTCAAAGGTTTAGTGTTCATCATTACTGAACTGCCTTGCAGTTAATTATGTTATGATCCCAATTAAACCTCCTTTTATTATATTTAGCTTTATTCATAGTTAAATTCATATTTATTTATTTATTTATTCTAAACAAATATCATTTTCCATTCGATTTTGAGTTATCACATGTTGTTTGTTCATTTATTTATTTAGCCATTCATTTTTATTTCTGCTTAGTCCCTTATTTATCATGGGTCGCCACAGTGGAATGAACCACCAACTATTCTACAGTAGCATATGTTTCACACATAAGCGGATGCCCTTCCAGTACTGGGAAAATGAATTTAATTTCAAATTCTATTGTTGTATGGTATGCCATTATTGTATAATAATAATTAAGAACTATATTTTACTATTATCATTATAGTCACCATCCTTTATATGAACAAATCCTTAAATATAATGTTTCGGTTCAACACAGTCTTGTGCATTAAAAAAAAAACAAGCTTTTTTTGCGATTAAAAGGTCATTGTATTGTGTTTTGGTGCTTGTTATGAGCAACCTGACCACCTGTTGTGCCCGTGGCTCCAGTCACAGACCCTCCACCATGAGAAACATGGCTTTAAGATGGCATGTGCTGCTGTCTGGCTTCTGTGTGTGACCTTGCGCCGCTTAAGACTTTAATAAGATAGATACACAAATCAAAAGAAAACAGCAAATCGCTGACTTCAGTCCTCTAATTACCAGTAAATCACGCCGGGGTCACTAATTAGGCAGAGCTGGATCCAGAGAGCAGCCACCATATGCTGCTGTCGGGGCCCCGCGGCTCCCACAAGAACCTAATTGTTTTGGTTTCTGCTCCCCCTCTTCTCGTTTGAGGTCTTTGTTATCTTGAGAGGACACGTTTTTTTACGGTAGGATATAAGCGGCTTAGCTGATTTCAACATGGGTGCTGGTGGATGTTAGTGGGGGTACATAAGCGCACAGGGACTCGTGTGTTTGTGCTCGGAAAGTTGGAGAGAGTTTGTGTTTGTTTGCTGCAACTCGTAAAAATACAAGGTGGTGGGTCATGTTTTTGAAAAAAATCTGAAAGGAAATGCATATACAGTGATGTGAAAAAGTATTTACCCCCTTAACGATTTCTTAATTTCTTTGCATGCTTGTCATGCTTTAACGTTTCAGGTCATTCATTCATTAATTCCCTTATTTATCAGGGGTTGTCACAGTGGAATGAACCGCCAATTATTCCAACATATGTTTTACGCAGCGGGTGCCCTTCCAGCCACAACCTAATACCGGGAAACACCCATTCACACACACGCATACGCTACGGCAAATTTTGTTTACCCAATTCACCTATAGCGCATGTCTTTAGACTGTGGGGGAAACCGGAGCACCCGGAGGAAACCCACGCCAACATGGGGAGAACATGCAAACTCCACACTGAAATGCCTACTGACCCAGCCGGGACTCAAACCAACGACCTTCTTGCTGTGAGGCAACAGTGCTAACCACTGAGCCACTGTGCTGCCAGTTTCAGATCATCAAACTAATTTAAATGTCAAAGACAACTCAAGTAAACACATCATGCCGTTTTAAAAAAAAAAAGGATTTGAGGCAAAAAATAAATACAAAACTACATAGTCGAGTGTGAAAAAGTGTTTGCCCCTGTTAAAATATAATTGTGCTTTATCACACCTGAGTTTAATTTCTTTAGCCACTCCCATGTTTGATTACTGTTTACAATTAAGAAATGACTTAAGTAGGATCTGCCTGACAAAGTGAAGTAGACCAAAAGATCCTCAAAAAGCAAGACATCATGTTTAGATCCAAAGAAATCAGTAAGGGGGCAAACGCAATAAGACACAAGACGTGTTAGGTGTGATGTGTTGCTATTTTCAGTTGCGCCATGTTATTTAAATAGCAAATCCATTCGCGCTGCTTTGTGGACCCATGGGTGTGATGGTCTAGAATGGAGATGTGTTAAGGCGCATTGCTGGTGCTTTACTATTTTAAGGAACTAAAACAGACTTTGCAATTGTCCAGCTGAAAGCAGGTCTACAGTCCAGCGCAGAGCTTAAATGCTTACACATTGCTTAATACACACATGATGTACAGCAATACACACATATCTTTACAAATGAAAAACAAATTGAAGGATTATTATGCTACAAAAATTATTATTTTCTACATAAATATAAAAAGCACTGCCTGCTTTTTCAGTTAATTCGTGACATCTTGCTTTTGTATAATGTTATTATTATATAATTTATTATATGCATATTTTTATTAGTTTTATTAAAAAAAAGTTTAGATTTGTCCAGCTGTGGGGTTTTGGAGACGTATGCATCACCATACGGGGCATGAGAATAAGACGTGTGTTTGGATATAACTATGACCACACTTCATTATTATCGTTTATTTATTTGTTTGCTGGAAATTAAAACTGAATTTAGAAATAGTTTTAAAACAAATCTTTGTGCTTAACAAACTAATTTTTACATGTAGGCTAATGGATATCTTCAGTGGAGTGCGTACAACACCGTTTCCTTATCCACGAAGGAGTAAATAGTACAAGTGAAGTAAAGAGAAAGTAAAGCGGCCGAATAGAGGAGGCTCATTCTTTATCCTCACGCTGCAGATGCTCTGTTTAATGGTTTCACGTTAGTGAAGTGTTCAGTCTTTTCATTTACAAAGTCCGCCATGTAAATAGCAAATGCACCATGGTGCAAAACAATTCCCCTTGGAATTGGTTTAATGCATTTTATTAGGGGTGTCAAAATTAATTGTTTCTTTGGTGCACATCGATGCAGACGTGGACAATTCGGTATCGGTTCAGTAATAATCATAACCGGTTATTATGTACTGATGTCATTGATCTCATATGCGCTGTCGCCGTAGCTTACTATGGCAAGGGAGGCGAGCTGCGAGCGCAAGTATTTACAACGCTCTAACTACTTAAAAACGCAGAAA